>VSMD01022469.1:0-170482 GCA_008750895.1 Mirza zaza
TGGTCCCCCCAGCTCAGCCCCAGAGGGTCCTCTAGTCTATCACTCTGCAGATGAGCCCCCAAAGCTCAGCCCGCCCACCACAGGACCACCTCTGCCTGAGGGATTGCCTGAGAGCTGGGACGGTGGCTTTGAGCTGGTCACTTGCCTATGCTTGGCCTCTGGCTCCCTGTGGGTTCAGTCTTTTGTAAGGGCGGGTGTGAGCATGCCCTCCAGGGCTTCAGAGCCTCGGTGGCCATGAAGCCCAAGCCCCTCCCTCTTACCAGGCATGTCTGGTCCACCAGCTAGGCATCCCTCCTGCTTTGTCCAGAGACCCTGCCCATCCCCAAGGAAGCCTTCCTTTTCCTGGAGTGAGGGTACCCCTTGCCTCAGTGTCCCCACATCACCCTATTGTTGACACACTGAGGCCAGGGACTGACCGTGAGACCTCTTGCATCTCTCCTCGAAGCCAGAGTTCCCACTGGTGGAGACTGAGTCCAGGGACTGCACCCTGGGACAGCTAGATGAAGTGGGGACACATGGACGATTTGCAAAACAGAGACAGAGCAGGAGCGCAGGCCTGTTGAGATTTTAATCAGGTATTGATGTTTCAAAGCCTTTTCCTTCCTCCTCTGACTCCCCTAGCCCAGCCCTCACCACACTCCAAGCCAGAGGCAGGGCAGCCCACCCTGGAGGACCAGGCTGGGATCTCCCAAAGGAGCACAGGGAATTTGCATGTTCATTTGCATATTGTTTGCATTCCAGTCAAAGGTGGAATCAATCTTCCAGCTCCTGGGGTTGGTTCCTGGAACTGCAGCCCTCCCAAGACCTGGCAAATGTGTGGATGCTGGAAGGGGGGCCGAGGAGGGGGCGCTACTGGGAATGGACTTCGCATGGTGATAATAATGCATAACATTTGCTCAGCACTTTAAAATTTACATAACACTTTCAAATATTTCAAATTATTTTACTCTCAAAACAACATTGAAAAGTAGAGAAGTTAGGGAATAAAATTCCCCTCGTAAAGGTAGGGAAACTGAGGCTCAGAGATAGCAAATCAATGCACAAGATCACATAGCAAGCAAGTAACCTGGCAAATCCTCTTCTGTTCTTCCAGTAGGCTTTGTCATTTAGCCACCTGCCCTTAACTGGGTTTACATAATCCCCTACCTGTAACCTAATAGGAAAGATGATGGTGGTGATGGTGTTGGTGGTGGTGATCATGGTGATGGTGGTGATGATAGTGATGGTGGTGGTGATGGTGATGATGGTGGTGATGATAGTGATGGTGATGGTGATGATGGTGGTCGTGGTGGTGATGGTGGTGATAAAGGTGATGGTGATGGTGGTGGTGGCAGTGAGGTGATAAAGGTGGTGATGATAGTGATGGTGGTGGTGGTGGTGGTGATCATGGTGATGGTGATGCTAAAGATGATGGTGGTGATAAAGTTGGTGATGGTGACTGGTTGTGTTGATGGTGATGTCGGTGCTGGTGGCAGTGAGGTAGTGATGGTGGTGATTATAGTGATGGTGGTGATGGTGGTGATGATAGTGATGGTGGTGATGGTGGTGATGGTGGTGGTGGTGGTGGTGGTGATCATGGTGATGGTGATGCTAGTGATGGTGGTGATGGTGGTGATGATAGTGATGGTGGTGATGGTGGTGGTAGTGGTGATCATGGTGATGGTGGTGATGATAGTGATGGTGGTGATGGTGGTGGTGGTGGTGATCATGGTGATGGTGATGCTAGTGATGGTGGTGGTGATGGTGGTTGGTAATGGTGGTGATGGTGACTGGTTGTGCTGATGGTGATGGTGGTAGTGGTGATGATAGTAATGGTGATGGTGATGGTGGTGTTGGTCATAATAATGGTGTTGGTGCTAATGGTGAGGGTGGTAGTGGTAGTGGTGGTGCTTTTCGGGGTGGTCATCATGATGTTAATTTTGATGATGTAGAAGAGAATGGACCTGCCTGGTTTGGGTAACCCGGGGAGCTGAGAACTACCATCTGTGTGGCTCTTTCCTGTGTGTCTCCAGAGCCAGCGACTGGATCATTTAATGCCCATGTCACTCTGCCTGTGTTGGGTCCTCATCTTCTCTAGTCTGTAGCCTGGTGGTTGGGGGCATCTGCCCCACTGAGCTCTTCCCACATCTTATTCACCCCCCTCCCAGGCAGCCCCTTCTGGCTGTGCCATCTTTCTCTCAGGAGAAGGGGTAACAGGGCCTGGGGCATCCGTTTCTGCCTCACCCCAGCTCTCAGCCCTGGGAGTGTGATGAGCCTCAGTCAGAGCAGCGGCCAAGGCCAGTGAGAGAGAGAGAGTGCGCGAGCCCACGCCACTCTGCGGCCTGGGCCCAGGGAGGCTTGACTAGGCCTCTGTGTGATGAGTGGATTCGTGAATGAGTCCAGATATGAGGATGATGTGCACATAAGGGGGGGCAGCTCCTGACTCCTCCAAAAACCCACATTACTTTGCAGCCCTCCCCAACCCCCCTGCAGCACATGGCCCTGGGCCAGGCACCTCGTCTCTGTCCTCACCTGGAGCTGGGCCCAGGAAGCTGGCTGGGCTCTGCAGAGCCCTCAGGGTCTCCATCCCCCACAGGGTCTCAGGCTAGGTGTGCACGGGGGCACATGCACGTCTGCACACACCTGAGCACACAAAAGTGCAGAGATCAAACTCACACAGTCACACTCACATATGCACATGGGGCCTGGCTGGCCCTGGACCACATGGCCAGCAGGGTGGCACCAGCCTTCGGGGCTTTTCTCCTGATCCCAGGATCCTGCTCACCATGCTGCACCTCATGTGGCCTCAAATGGCTCCCAAGCCTCTGCAGGGACCCCAATGGATGTCACCCAGCTGTAGCTTGTGTACTCCCAGGAAGGGAGCTGTCGCTGCAAAAGGACCCCTTCCTGGGTCTTCCCAGGTGCTGGAAGAGGGTCAGTGCCACCTGAAGGGGAGAGGTGGGGCTCATCCTCCCTTATGAGGGGCTTCACTGTAGCGATACCAGAGCCCTGGGAGCCGGCCTCCTGAGATACTTGCAGGAATCTCACTCCACACTCTGCCACTGCACGGTGAGGTGCTTTGTGACACTCCATTATTCCCCCTTCCCTTTAGGGTACCCATGTCTCCCACCCAGCCAGGAGTCGTGGGCTATTAGCATTTCACATGGGGCTTAGTTACCAGGTGCATTTTTTCTTTCAAAAATTCATAATATTTCAACTACACTGAAAAGTTTGGGGCAACAAGCACCCTAGCCCGGTGCCCAGCCTCGGTGCCGCTCAGCAGTTTGCTGTATTGGCCTCCGACCTTTTCTGTCTTTAGGGGGAAAAGAAAGATTGCGCATCACAGGCATCTTCTATGTGACATCCCCCCAGGCCTCAGCCTCCTCCTGCGGCAGCAGTTACCTCTTCACACGGCTCTGTGACAGTGCCAGTGTGTGCAAGTGCTCCTCAGGCTCTTGGGACTCACAAATGGCATCCGAGTTACACTTCTTTCCACACTTTCTTCTTGGCTTTTTGTGCTCAATGCTGTGTTTGGGAGGTGCATTTGTGGTGACGGCTGTAGCCTACCCATTCTCGCTGCGGTGTGGTACTCTGCCGTGGGAACACACCACCATCCTTTCAATCACTCTTCTGCCCCTGAACACCATTCCTGGAACGTCAGTGTCCCAGCTGTCCCACATATTAACTGAGTTGTCGTGAGTAAGGCACTGGGAGCAGGGCCCTGCCCGAGTCGGCCAGTCTCCTGCCGTATCTGTCTAGAGCAAGCTGCCCCGGGTCCTCACCGGGGACCCCTCTGGTGTGTGGGGCGCGCTCTCTAGGTTGCCCATCTGGGAACGGAAGTGCTGGGTCCAAGGCCACATGCGGCTTGAGCTTTCCAAGCGTTGACCACATGGACGCCCCATCAGGAGTGCACGTGTGCTGGCCATAGTCACACTTGTCACTTTAGCCAGACCTTCCTAGAGGGTGTGGGTGGGCATCTTGTGGCAGTTTTCATTTGTATTTTCCTGTCTGAGACATTCCTGTTGCCCTTGGAAACCGAGAGGGACAGGGACATGGGTCTGGTGATAAGCTGGAACAAGTCAGTGGAAAGGCCTGGAGGGGACTGCAGACCCTGAAGCCCAGAGGACCTGGGACTGTTACAAGCCTCAGTCAGAGCAGTGGCCAAGGCCCATGAGAGAGAGAGAGAGAGAGAGAGAGAGAGAGAGAGAGAGCGCCACTCTGAGGCCTGGGAGCTGGCCTCTGTGCCCCTGTGCCCAGCCCCTAGCACCCTGGGAATTCCTGACCTAGGAACCCCACCTTTTCACATGCCTCGTTTCTGAATCCCTAGAGTGCCCCTCACCTGGCCAGATGTGCTTTGAATAAATGAATGACCAAGTGAATGAGTGAACACATGGATGAGCAGACTAATTGTGGAAGGCTTTGCTCAGGATGTTAAAATCGGGAGACATTAAAATCACTTCTATCCGGCAGGTTAGAGACAATGGGCTGGGACAGGTGCTTGGGCGAGTGGAGGCCCCAAGTCTCTGCACGACCCTCCCAGCCCCTTCAGAGCCGGGCTGGGCCGGGGGCATGGGGCTGGGGCTCTTGCTTCCCTGTCCTCTCAGCTTTCTTGTTCCCACACGGTGGGGAGCCCACAGACAGGGCCCCAGGTCAGGTCCAAGGACGATGGCACAGTAGGGTACGGCGGCGTCTACCCACCAGGCGGGAGGGTTATGGTACCTAGGGAGGGCGCAGCTGGTGCAGCCACCTCTGGGTGGTGTGACAGGAATGGTGGGCCAGGCTCCACCCTGCAGACAGAGGCCTCCACAGGGGAGTTTGGACTGGTCGGAAATATGCCCGATGCAGCCCAGGGGCAGCACCGTGTGGCCTGAGGGGCAGCGAGAAAGGGGCCTCTGCTACCTGCCCAGGGCCTTGCTCCACTCACCTGCTCGCAGGTCCTGCCTATGCCCGAGACAGGCCCTGGAGAGCGGAAGGGGAGTGGGGCGGGGACCCCTGGGGTGCAGGGCTCAGGGCCAGGAACCTCCAGGCTCTCGTTGCCACCTGTCCTGGGCCTGGTTCCTGGCACACTGCCCGGGGCCTCTCCCCAGGCGGGCCTCGCGGCTGCAGAGGGGCCAGTGGGCTTGGTGGCCTGCGAAGTGACTCAGACGGAGACGTCTGCTGGCGAATGGCGGAGTGCTGTCTGCCAGATTAAATTAGGCCCCTCAAAATTAAAAATACATATTTATTCTAACTGGTCGGGGTGTTCAGAAGGAGATGAAAGGGAGGGGAGATGAAATATTACAAATTAGATAATTAAGGAGGCAGAGAGAAGCGCGTGCCGAAACCGGAGCGAGGAGGGTAAATTGTGAATTCCCCGAGCCTTGCCAATTTAGAGGGCAGAAAAAAGGAGTTAGAAGCAAAGAGGAAAAAAATAAACAAACAGGCAACAAAAACGCAACCCAGCCAGCCTGAGCCGTTTCCATTAGTGTTCATTGAGGGAATTAGCAGAGGGGAAACGTTGGCGGTGAGCTGAGGAGGCCCCGGGGCCTGGGGTGGAGGCTGTGTACCCACACAAAGCCCCAGGCGGCTGGGCCTGTGGGGCTGCTCCGGGGCAGGAGGCCGGAGCTGGTGGCTGGGAGCCTGGCCTGGCCCAGGAAGGGTCTGGCCCGTCACAGGCTCCGGGAGCCTGCCCGTGTGACTGAGACCCGCCGTGGGAGTGCAAGCGTGTGGCAGTGCAGGGCTGAGGCTGAGGATGGCTATCTGGGGACTGGGTGGCAGAGGGTGGTGCCTGCGCTGGAGGGGACGCTGGGATGTCTGACGAAGACGCAGTTGGCAATGAGAGAGACACTGCAGACTGGACGATGTCGTTACCCAAGGCCCCAGTTTCGAGACTTGATGGTGACAGAAGGAAGACGCTGGTGCTGGTATGAGGGGGTGTGGGAACTCTGGGGGGGGCATGGTTGTCAGGACAGTGAAGACGGCTGTGCTCACGGAGCGTGTGAGAATGACGGCCAGCGGGCAGCCTGCGCTAGGCCGGGATGCCCAGGTCGGTGGGCGATGGAGGCACAGGCAGTGTCATGGGAGGCGAGTGTGCCCCTCCACCAGGCAGGTGGCTCCCACCCCAGCTCTGACCTTGGAAGTCCTGGGGCCGAGGGCCCGTCCCTCTGGTCCACTTGCACTATCAGAATAGTGGCATCTGGGGACTTGCCCAAGGGTCTGGGGGTGGGAGGACATGTGGCTGTGCCGGCAGGCTTGGCGAGTGGGCGGGCCAGCAGTGCAGGTAGAGGTGGCCGAGAGAGCCCCAGGCCGAGAGAGCCCCAGTGGAGAAGTCCTTGTGCAGGGCCAGAGTTGCCACAGGGCTGCTGGAGCCAGCTCCTGCCATGGCTGGATCCACAGCTCGCGGAGCCCAGATCCTTGGAGAGGGTCTTTGGGGGCCCAGGATGTGCCACCAAGGGTATCTGTAAGGACAGTGTGCCAAGGCGTATGTGTGTGTGTGTGTGTGTGTGTGTGTGTGTGTGTGTACGGAGGTGCTGGTCTCAGCACATGCCCACGCCCGCCCCCACGTCACACCCCACCGTGCCCAGAGTGGGTCAGGCTGGTGATGTGGGTCACGAATGGGGCCACAGCTTGTGTAACTCGTCCCCCCGGGCTCCCCTCCTTAGTGCCCGCAGCCACCAGTGACCTGCCGGCCCCAGATTTAGACGGCGTGAAGAACAGCAGCTCCCCAAACCCTGAGAAGGTGGGGAAGGCTATTTCCCCAAAAATAAAAGCAGAAAAAGACACAAGGCCGTCTCCCCTGCCCCCTTCCCCGTCCCCGGCCACGGAGAAACTGAAGCCACGTGGACAGATGCCCAGGAGCCTGTGTCTCAAACTCGCTGGGCTGAGACGCTCCACTGGTTCCCTCACCCGCAGCCGGACACGGCCACCCAGCGCCAGTGGCCGCCTGGTTCTGGACCCAGTCGCGGAACATGGACGTTGCGACTGTGGGACTCGACTAGGCCTAGAGGATAACCCGGATGTCCTTAGAGGGGAGGGAGGGGCTCGCCTCGCTGAGGCCACACCAGTGCTAAGGTCCCCTCGGGGGCCGGAAGGGCCACCTGCCCTCTCACAGAGCTGTGACCAGGGAGCCTGACTGGTTGCTGCACCAGGGATTCGCTTCAGGGATTCGAGACCCAGGAAGGTCCGGCGCTAGGCCCCTGGCGCTGGAAGCCTTAGGTCAGGAATCACGGTGGGGTGGGGAAGGGCCCTGCCCTGACCAAGGGCTTCCTCATGTTTCCACCCACCTGAGCCTCCTTTGGCCTTCATAGTGCCCTGTGAGGGGCCAGATGCCCATTTTGCAGATGAGGAAGGGTGTGGTGCTGTGGTTCGCCTGGACTGATCTGAGTCCTACACAGCCTGGGGTGTGGGCGCTTGGAGCTGGATTCCCGACCTCTGCCCCTGGCCACAGCTGAGCTGTCAGAGACTCCCACCACTCTGCCACAGATGGCCTGAGGCCAGGGGATGGGCCCCACCCCTGCAGTGTGGCTGTTCTCCCTCAGGTCCAGCCAGACTCTGGCTCATGCTGTGCCCCCACCAATTGCTCTGTCTTTGCTGAATCTGTGTGCAGAGTGTCTGCATGTACACTCTGTGTGTATATGTGTGTGTGCACTATGTGCATCTGTGGGCATGTACATGTGTATACGTGTGTGTGTACATGTACACTTGAGTGAATCTGTGCACATGCTCCTGTATGCCGTGCACTATGCACGCCCATGCATGCACTCACACATGGCATGCACTTGCATGTACTTGTCTGTGTACATGGGGGTGCACACTGTACACACAGTGCACAAGTGCATGTGAATATATACACAGGGCATATGCATGTGCACATGCATGCAAACACACAAGATATGCACAGACCCATGTGTATATACAAGCACACGTGTTTGTGTATACTGTGTGCACACAGGCCTGGCAGGTGTGTGTAGCCAGAGGAGGGAGGCCCTGGAAAGCCTGGGTGGTACGATAAATAAACCTTAAGAATTACATAAAGTTCATGCTGTGCTTTTCACAATTCCAGGAAAGGTGTGAGGTGCTACCTGAGAATTTTAAATTGGGCCAAAAGGAGACCGGCAAAGTGCCCTGGGCATTGGAACGGGCACTGCCAGGTTCTTGGTCCCATGCTAGCTCTGTTCTGGGGACAACTGTCCTCTGCCTGGTCTGGGGAAGTGCTCAGCACCATGCCCAGGACCTGCCCCTATGTCCCCCCAGTGTTCCTCCTCCTACAGGAAGCCTGCCTGGTGTGCCCCGGGCTCCTTGTCTTCCCCAGGACCCTCCCCACACAGGATGACTGAGCCTCACGATTCTCTCACAGCACATGTCTCCCCCAAGGTGTCTTTTGGGAAGTTTTCAGTGGTCTATAACAGAAAATCCAGCTCAAACTGCCTTAAACCACAAAAGGAGGGATTGGCCCATGGAAATGTAAAGCCTGGCGCTATTGTAGGATTCAGGTGAAATGTGATCAGGGCTTCAGCTCTGCCTCTCTGAGATTCTCCTTGCTTTGGTTCATCCTTATGTGTTGACTTTGTCTTCATAATGGCTCACTTCATGGAGCAGAGAGACGTCAGCATTCCTGGCCCTTAGCTGCACCTCACATGTTCTTCCTCATCCTTTGTCTTATACCTCATGGCCCAAGGTGACTGCTGGAGCTCCAGCTGCCATATCCACCTTCTGGCCACCAGGCAGGAGCAGAGGAGAAGAATGGCCTATGCTGCTCTTTAAGGGAACGTCCTGCAAGTTGCACACATCACTTCCCACGCAACTCACTGATCAGAGAGTCACCTAGCCACAAGGTAGGCTGGGGAGTGCGGTCCTCATTCTGATAGCTACTCACTCAGCTAAAAGACCCAGGGAAAAACGGGCACTAGATAATGGGGACATTGGTAGCTCATGCTACAGATGCCACCTCTTGGGAATGTTGGGCCCATTAGAGGTCAGACCAGCCCAGCACGGGGCCTGCACTCTGTGGCTGAGCTCAGCCTGTGGTTGGGTTTTGGTATCCTATTCCAGGCTGCCTGCCGGGAGCTGTGAACTCCTGGATGACCCAGGCATTGTCCTACTCTTGGTAAACCCATAGTCTGGTGGGGGAGACCAGCCTTGGACCCGGGCAGTGGGTGGCGAGGGACACAATAGATGGGAGGAAAATGTGGAGGAAGCTTAGGGACCACTGCATGTGCTATCGGCAGGGAGGAGGCAGGGCAGACCAAGACAGGAAGGACCGCCACTGGTGGGCATGGGGCCCAAGCTTGGCAGGCAGCCTAATGGCCAGCTTAGGCAGCAACCCAGTATGGATTGTCCAGTTGAGGGGAGGGGTGGCCTGTGGTGGGGAGGGGTGGCCTGTGGTGGACAGGGGAGGAGAGAGCAAAGTGGGCAGGACGGTCAGGGTCCCGGACGGTACCTGCCTGGCATCCAAGGGCTGGAAGTGGCCACATGGCCAGGAGAGAGTGTGGGGCCCCAGCCTCCCCAGCCTGCACCGTCCACCTACCTGCCCCGCCGGGCCAGCCACCTGATCCTGCCACGCTGCCCACCTCTGCCCTCGTTGCCTGGCCCCAGATCCCTCAGAGCCGCAGGGGGCTCATTCTCACTCACTGGCCATGCAGGGAGCCGAAGTGTCATTTAATTAATTAACAAGTCCTCTGCTGCAGCGGGAGGGAGTTTTTTAGCACAACCCAGTTTGACTGCTACACACCGAGCAATTGGCAGACAGGCACCCAAGTCCTGGCTTCCCTCTCCGAAGGGCCTGCAGATGCAAAGCCACCCCGCTTCAGCCCTCCGTATTGGGGCCCTGCAGAGGACCCACGGAGCTCCTGCATCGGCTTCCGGCCCCCACCCCGCATCACCTGCTGTCTTCGGCCCTCCGCCCAGGCTCTGCACATGTGGTTGGATGCTGGACAGAGCCGGTGGAGGCCTGATCCGAGGGCAGGGAGGAGGCTGGCTGCACACTGGGAAGGCCAGCCACCCCTGGGTTCAAATTCCCAGCCCTCTTGTTCACACCCCTGTCTCCTGGCTGGGCCTCTGCAGGTGTTTTCTTATAAAGTTAGACATACCTTTACCAAAGCACCCAGAAATCCCATTCTAGGTACTACCTAGTGGGGCAAACGTCTCCACCTCAAATGTGTGCAGAAAAATGAGATGGCACCAGAGGCACCTGGCAGAGGCCAGTGATGTCAGGTGTGCAGTAACTCTGGTGTCCACCTCTCATTTTCTTTACAGAGCTTCCAGTCTGGCGTGGAGGGTGCCCCTACTCTTAGGGAACTGGCATGAAGTTCCCAGCATGAAGGCCAAGGGGTGGGAGCCAGGAGGAATGTTGATGGGGAGGGGGTGGTGCTCAGAGCTGCTGGGCTGATGGGGCCGACGTCACTGCCAATCCTGTCACTGTGAGGAGTGTGCAGTGTCCCCTCACGGCCTGTGCTCCCACCAAGTACACTTCTGAGGCTTGGCCGTCCCTGGGTTTCAGTCCTGCCCTGGAGTTGAGTCTCCATTGCAGACAATTAAAAAAAAAGTAATTCACATATAGAGTTTTATGAATTTTAACCTATTTTTATATTTAACATCCCCCCAATCAGGATGCAAAACGCCCCCCTACGCTGCCCACTTGCAGTCTCACCTCCCCCTACCCCTGCCCCCGCAGCCATTCATGCATTCCCCATCATTACCGTGTTGACTTTGTGAGAAGGCTATGCGTGGAATCAGACAGCATCACACCACTGAGACCCAGGCAGATTGTTGCGAGTACCAGAAGTTGCTTTCTGTTTATCACTGGGTACTATTTGACAGTATGAATGGACCACAATTTGTTCAACTGTTCCCCTGTTGAAAGATGTTAGGTAGTTTCCGATTTGGGGCTATTCAAAATAAAAACCCTTTGGACATTCGTGCTCAGATTTTTGTGAGCATAAGTTTTTGTTTCACTTGGGTAGTACCTAGAATGGGATTTCTGGGTAAAGGTGTGTCTAACTTTATAAGAAACCACCAAATCGTTTTCCAGAGTGGCTGGACCATTTTGTATTCCCACCAGCAATGGGAGAGAGTTCCAGTTGCTCTGAGCTCTTGCTAGTACTTGGTATGGTCAATATTTTTTATGTTAGCCATTCTAACAGGTGTGATGTGGCATCTCATTGTTGTTTGCATTGGTCTTTCCTTAGTGATTGATGGTGTCAAGTATCTTCCATGTGCTTCTTTACCATCCAAACATCCTTTTTGGGGAAGTATCTGTTCAAGTCTTTTGCCTCCCCCCCCCCTTAACTTTTCATTTCAAAATTGTGATTGACTCACAGGAAGCTGCAAAAAATAATACAGAGAGGTATCTTAGTTTTGCTTCATTTGAATGTCTTTCCCCTTCATTCTCGGAGGGTATTTTTGCTGAGTATAAAATTCTGGACTTTGGTTCTTTCCTTTCAGCACTAAAATGTTGTTCTCCTTCCATCTGGTCTCCATGCTTTCTGATGACATATCCAAAGTCATTTGGATAATTTTTCCCTTTGTAAATAAGTCATTATTCTTTCTGTCTGCCTTTGGATTGTTTTCTTTGTCTTTAGTTTTTAGCAGATTGATTTTGATGCATCTGAGAAGGAATTTCTTTGGATCTATGCTGCTTGGGGTTCACTGATCTTTTTAAATCAGTAGGTTTATGTATTTTTACTAAATTTGAGAAGTTTTCAACATTATTTCTTCATTATTTCTATTTTTTTTCTGCATTATGCTCTTTTTTTTATCTCCTCCAGGATCTTGATTTAATAAACGTTAGACCTTTTGATATCATCCCACAGGTCCCACAAGTTTTTTAATCTTTTTCTCCCTGTTGTTCATATTTGATACTTAATATTGACCTATGTTCATGTTCGGTAAGTATTTCTTCTGTCATCTCTATCCTGCTATTGAGCTCACACCATGAGTATTTTTATTTTGGTTATATATTTTTTAGTTATAATGTATCTATTTGTTTTTCCTTTTTATTTTTTCTCTCTCACTGACTGAGCCTTTCAATAGTTCCATTTATTTCAAGAGGATTTGCCTTTACTTGTTGGATCATTTTTATAATAGCTGGCCTTAAATCTTTGGATCCTAACATTTGTGCCATTTCAAGTTGTCTTCTGCCTATTGTTTCGTTCCATACAAATTGCAAATTGTCATTTTCTTATTCTTTATATGCAAAGTCATTTTGGATTGTATTCTGGAAATTTTGAGTATTATTCTATGAGGCTCTGGATCTGGTCTAAATACTATGGAGATAGAGATACTCTTGTTTTAGCAGGCAATCAACCCAACTGGTGGGTTGGTCTTTTGTGGTTGTGATTTCTATGCCAGGTCAGTGTCCTAAGCCTTTTAGGGCTATTCAGATCTGTCCTGTGTGTGAGCACCTAGTAGCCATTCTGGGACTCATGTGGTGTCTACTCCATAGGTGATTTCTCTAAGTGTGTGGTATGCTGTATAGGGTCCGTGCATGCTCAGCCTGGGGTTGATCCTAGCCAGTCACAAACAACTTTGTAGGGTCGCCTTCCCAAGCTCTCCCTCTGTGTTCTCCCTTATATTTCCTATCCCCTTTTGGTCTTTGGGTCAAAAGGGGAGTTTTCATTAAGACACTCCGCTGTGCACTTCTGACGCCTGTACCCACATCCAGGGTCAAGTGGAGCAAGGATGGAGTGAAAGAGAAAAATTCAAGCTCATCCCACCTTCTTGGAAGCACAGCTCCTGGGATTAGAGAGGAAGTTTCCCTCCTTTGGCTGTTTAAATGCCTGGGGGCACCCACTGCTGCACTAGCTGCCCTGTGGGGACCCTGCAGCGGGACTGCCTGGGGCTGGGGTGAGAGACAACATAGAAAAGAACAGAAGCAATAGAAATTCCTCCCGTTCTTTTTCAGAGTTAGGAGTCTGCTGTTTTGCATTTTGAGCCAGAATTAGGAGTTTCTTCTTTGTTGGTGTGATGCCCAGACCTCAGGTTGCCCTGAGTCCTGGCTGGGAAACATGGGGAGGTCACCACTGGTTTGGAGGTGCTTTGAATTCCAGTTTTCTTCCCCAATCCACTCATTAGTGTTTACTTTTGAGAGTCCTTACGTAGCTGCTGTCTGCGTTGGAAGAGGAAAGGTGGTGCCTGCTTCTCTCACCCAGAGCAGGAACCTCCAGGTACTTGCAGCACAGACTTTTCCTCCCCACCGCCTCAACTGCCCGGAGGCACCCACCTGTCTCCAAATGGCAGGAGGAAGCGAAGGGGGTGGGGGTCCACCCCTTGTTCTTTCTCCCATCTTGCAAACAGTGAGGAGCCTCACACGCTCCATCTGTGGACGCTGTTTGAGGCTGGAGGCCACAGCGGTGCCCCTCCCCAGGGGCTCCAGTTCAGGTGGGAACTGGAGACGAGGCCCTGATGTCCCTCTGGGCTTCTCCTGCCTCCAGGAGAAGCCAAACACTGTGGCCAGCTTAGTCTCTGTCGTGCTCCATCACCCTGAATCTCCTTTGGCCAGGGTGGTGTTGAGGCCGGGGCCTGGACATGCCCCCATCGAGACTTGGTTGCAGGTGGCCAGTGTGGCTTCCCAGCCCCCCAAAACAGAGACTCAGAGAGGCTTCCAGGCCCCAGGGGCCCTGGAGGGGCTACCAGGGGAGATGGTGTGAGAATGGGCCTTTTAGAAGGTGGGAGGGACCCAAGAACAAGGACAGCAAAGGGTCTTGGTGACATTGGGCTTGTCCTTGCCTCCAGGCCTGGCTTTGGGACTCAGGCCTAGGAGCCAGCAAGGTGTCCTGTGGCCTCCCCAGTGTGAAGAGCCTTTTCCACCTGTGCACCAGGGCTCTGTAGTCTCCCCCTAGCCCCCCATGTGGACGCCCCTCAGTTCCCATGTGGAGATCTCCTAGTCCCTGTGGGAGACCCCCAGTGCCCATATGAAGACCCCAGTGCCTGTGTAGGGACCCCAGCACTCTCCTGGAGCCCCACTGTCTCTCCTGCCCCAGCCCTCCCAGCCCTCTGACCTCTCACCCCTGAGTCTGCTCAACCCCATTCCAACGTGGCCACCCCTGTCTCTACTTCACAGCCCCGCTCTCTCCTCCAGGTGTGGCTCCAACATGGTGGTTTGTGCTGTCCACACCAGCCCTCCTGCCGGGTCCCCTGCCCCACGCCGGCAGGGAGAGCCCAAAGGGCTGGCAGAGGCCGTGGCTTAGAAAAACCAGACTCTGGGCTCTCAGCATCCCAGCCCCACGGTTCTGAGCAACCTAGCAGCTGGAGAGGCCTGGGCCGCCTCTCACGGGGCCATTAGCCACTTTCCCTCTCTGAGCCTCAGTCTCCCATCTCTAAGGTGAAGGAAGAATACTGACTCCGTGTACTGCAGGTTCCACCACCATGTAGTGTTGGGGACATGGCCAGCTCCCACCTCAACACCACGGCCACCCACGAGGTGCCAGGCACAGTGCTGGGCGAGGGGCCTGCCACCAGACAGATGTCCCGGCCATGGCGGGGCTGGTGCACTTGGTGGGGGGGCAGGTGCTCTCCAAATCAGGTCCAAGCCCCACCTGCTCTCTGTGCCCCACGAGGGCCCAGCCTCCTGGGGGCTGCCCTCCACCCAGGGGAACAAAGCAGCTCTGCTGATCGCCACCCCCCTTGTCATGGGCCCCTGGCCGGCTGATGGAGGAGTTTCCCCTGCTCTTTCCCCAGGGACAGGGACCCCGGCACTGCTTCCTTGAGCCAAGGCAGTGTTTGTGCTGGCCAGAAGGGCCTCCCAAGACATAGCAGCTACTTCCCCAACCTCCTTGTGGCTTACTTGGCACCCAGCAGTGTTTGGCCTCACAATACCCCAGAAAGCCCTTAGTTTCCCAAGCTGCCTCACTAGCAGAGCTAGTCACCATCAGAGAGGTGGGACCTCTATTCAGGGGACCAGAACCCAACTCAAGCCTATTCAAGCAAAAGGGAACTAGAGACGCCCATAAATTCCATGAATCAACCAGCTTCAGGTCTGGGTTGATCCAGGAACTCTCTGCTCAGCTCTCAGACAGGTTTCTGCTGGGTGGCAACCAAACCAGTGGCGCTGGGCCTTTAAGACCTGTGTCCACTGATGCAGAAGCCCCAGTGGAAAGGGGCAGAAAAGGCCCCAACCATGTTGGGGGAAATGAGGAAGGGGGAGAGACCCAGGGGAATACTCTGGTCCCCAAGGCCCCAGCCAACCCCATGTGGGCCCCTGGAGCTGGGACAGTCTGCAGAGCCGTGCCCACCTGGTGCAAGGGGCTTAGGACCCCAGCAACCAGCCCTGGGGTGTAGGCTGCCCTAGCGATGGCACAGAAGCTCCTTTAGGTCCAGGGCCCTGCACAGAGAGGGACCCAGTTAGGAGTGGGCAGCTGTGAACACTCAGGGCAGCTGGGAATGGGGTCCCCATGGAAGCCACCCCAAGTCCCGAGGCTGAGGATGGGGATAGGCTTGGGGCGGGCAAAGCAAGCCCTCCTGAACTGTCCCACCATGCGGGTGGCTCTTGGGAGGGCTGCTCTGTGCCTTGAGGCCCCTCCCGCCCACCTGAGGCCTGGGCTTTCGTGGGATTGACGTGCAGCAGCTGAGCTCAAAGCAGAAAGAGAGGACAGGACTTGATGGGGGAGGACAGTTGGGCTCCTGCAGGGCACAGGTGGGGAGGGCTTGTGCAGGGTGTGGCCACGTGCCCCCAGTATCCCACAACCCTCCCCCAGGCCAGCTTTGTGACATGGAAGGACTCGTATCATGGGATGCTGCATGGGGACACTTCAAAGCCAGGCAAGTTCCCAGAGCAGGGCAGGAGGACTGATCCTGCCTGGGTGTCAGGATTGCAGGAGCTTCTGGACGAGGTGCCCTGAGCCTGGTCACACAGGAGAGCCAGGTGTGACAGGCAGAGGGCCATGGTCACCGAGACCCTGCTCCAAGCTTGGCGGGCTGCTGGCTGCTGGCAGCCGGCGCTGGAGCACATGGTTGGTTCCTCTGACACCCACCGGCAGGTCCCCACACTGTCCTGGGCCCTGCCCCTGCCCCCTCACTTGTCCCATCCAAAGCTCTGCGCCGGGAGTGAGGCAGAGACCACACTGCGAACGCTGCAGTGACTCACGCAGGCTCCTCCTCACTTTATTTTTATCTCCATCGAGCCCTATAAATACAGCAATGATCACCAAATACAGTCAATATTCCCAACGCCTCCGCCCCTGGCGCTGGGCCACTGTCACCAGGGGGAGGCTGGTGGGGGCCCCAGGGTGGAGGGGCAGACCCTCAGCTCGGATGGGAGGCAGACCCCACCTCCCCTCCCCCCACTGGGACGGCCTGGCACCCCTTCTCTCTCCTCCGTCTGGGTGCGAGGTGCGAGTAGCATTTGTTCCCATGCTGGGGACGCGGAGCTCAGTTTCCTGTCCGAGAAACAGGGCTGAGAATCAGGTGGCAGTTGTGTGGTGGCTCCTACCCCCAGAGTCCACTCTGGGAAGGCAGGGGCTTTGCTAGGTTTGGTGGCTGCGGCCCCCAAGTGCCTGGTTTGTTGGGTGAGCGAGTAAGTGAGTGGATGGCCCAAGTGCCCCACATGAAGGGGCTCTGGGCAGGGACACCATCATGCTTTACCAGAGCAGGGCGCCTCCTGGCAGCCCTGCACGGACAGGGAGGGCCTCCAGCCCATCTCGTGTAGGAGGAGGCCTCCCCACCTCTGTGGACGATGGCTCCTGAAGGCAGACGTCACAGGACATGGGAGGTGCCCGCCAGGAGTCGTCAAACCTGAAAACCAACACAGGTGGCGTTCCCACGTGTGCCAAGCTCTGCCGACGCATTGCCACGCGCTTGGAGCCAAGTGCCCATTTCCCAACAAGAAATTAAGGCCCAGAGAGGTGGAGTGACTTGCTCAAGGTCACACAGTAAGGAAGAGGAAGAGCTGAGGTTTGAACTCAGGTTTTCTGAGATTTCTGACCACACCAAGGATGAGATCCTGGTGCTTCTCTGGAAGCCACGTCTCACCAGGGCCAGGCCAGGCAGTAGGGCGAGCCTCACACCCGAAAGCTCAAGGAGCTCAGATCACCCGGCTACGGTCTTGCCGGGGCTGTGGCCGCTGGGGGGCCCCTCCAAGCCCCACCCCACAGGCTGCCCAGCCTGAAGCCCTGCCCAGGAGCCCTGCACACACCGCGGTGGAATCAGTGAGCAGCAGATCTCACACGGGAGAATCTCGAGGTCAGAAGGAGTCTCAAAGGTTTTCCTCCTCTCCAGAAGGCCACCCTGCAGGAGACTGTCCCTGAGCACACCCAGGGCCCAGGACCGCTGCCCCCAGCCTCCTTGGACAGATCCAGTCAGGAGCAAGTTCCTCCTTGACTGGATGGGGGGCTGCAGGTGGGCACCTCCCCTCTGTGTGGGGGGAGGCGTGTGTGCCTGTGTGCATTCGTGTGAGAAAGAATATATGTGTGTGCATGCGTGTGTGTGTGTGTGTGTGTGTGTGTGTGTCTAGAGGAGGGGCTTCAGCAGGATTTGAATCTTATTTCACAGATTCACAAACACCCGGTAAGAGGATCACACCCTTAAGTTCTGGGCGGCCCTGCTCTGAAAGCGTGGCCGGGGGGGGGGGGGGGGGGGGGGGGGGGGGGGGGGGGGTCGGGGGGGGGCAGTGTGCCCTGCCTGGATGGAGAGATGGAACTGAGCCAAGCCCTGGGGTGGGGTCACAGGGCCTGGGGTCAGAGAAGGCCCTAGAACTGGCCTCCCCACCCCCTGGGCAGTCCCACAGAGCAGAAAAGGCACTAGAGAGGCCCTGTGGCCCTCTGTGGGCCAGGCCAGGGCCCCTGCTGTGCTGGAGTGGAGCTGGGCCCTGGACGTGCTCCACTGTCCAGTTCGGGGCCGCTCACCAGCAGGCTTGCCCCCCTGCCTGGCCGCACAGGAGCCCAGAGAATGTGGGACCTGTCCGAGAACCTCCTGCAGCCACTTCGCCTGACGCATGGGGAAACCAAGGCCCCGGGGGGACAGTGGACGGGTTAGGTCTGATGTGTGGAGCCAGGCCCCAGGGGAGGGGGATGAAGCCCTTCATAGTGGTGCCGCTTCCCCAAGGGGACGGTGTGGGGCTCTTCAGTGGGGTGGACGAGGGGCCACCTGCTTTGACCCCCAGCCAGGAGACTCAGCTGTGATGGGAAATAGAAAAAGTAGTGAAATACTGACATTACTCAGGACTGGGTACCCCGCTGGGCTGGGCTGGGACTCTGCCTGGGCTTCCCCTTGGCACTCCTGATGTCGCCACTGAGCTCCACCACAGGTGGCCAGCCTGGATGCTGGTCCAGGGCAGACTTTCTTCCCCCAGTGGCCCTGCAGGGCCTGGGCACAGAGGGGCCGCTCTGGCTCCAAGTGGTCCCACCCCAGGGCCGAGCTGCCCAGGCCCTTTCCCGCTTGCCTGGGGAGTTATGCTGGGCCCCCACCTGCTCACCCGGCCTTCGTGATACCTGTGGGTTCTGTCCTTCCCACCTGGAGGGAAACAGAGGGGAGATGCCTGGGTGGTCAGCTGCATGGCCAACATCAGGATGACGCCACCCCGGAACATGTGCTGGCTGTGGGTTGGAGACCCCTCCACAGCCTCCAAGCCGCTGGGAGCTCCCTGAAGACAGGCGAGGGAGCAGTCCTGATGAGATCCAGCCTGGGTCACTTTTTTCTTGGCTTCCACAACCTCCGAAGGGCTAGAGATGCTCGTCCACCCTGGTGCCAGGCACCTCCCAGCACCTCACGCAGTCCCCATGGCTTGGGAGGGGAGCATAGGCCTGTCGGCCCCAGGGGAGAATGCCTGGCTCTGTCCCCAGCGGCCCCAGCTGTTCTTCAAGGCCCGATTCTCACCAAGGGGCAGGGGTCAGGGATGGTGAAGAGAGAGGTGCCTGGTTCAGAGAGAGGTGACGAAGCTTGAGAGAGCAGTGGGGACCTCAAGGGTAGGGGAGAGACCCTGCTAATGAGGGCAGGACACCAGCCCCTGGGGGTCTTCACCACAGCCTGGAGAGGAGGGAAGAGTCAGGCGCCAGGGCCAGTCCCAGGGCTGCCCCTACTGCCTGGTGGCCATTTCCCTGCTCCATGCCTCAGTTTCCTCCAGAATATTCAAGATAATCCCCAAGGCCCCTCCCAGCTCAGCCACTCTGAGTCTACTATTCATTCATTCAATCTCTCATTCATTCATTCATTCATTCATTCATTTAACAAACACATAATGAAAAAGAGTCGTGTGTCAGTTGCCAGCAACAGGAAGTCCTCCAGTTTCGGGGTGGGAAAGACATGCGATCAGTGCTGTGCAAGAGGGAAGGCTGGTGCCTGCAGAGCTTAGAAGAGACCCCGGAGCCAGGCTGAGGTTCCAGGGGGCTTCTTGGAGCAGGTGGCAGGACATGTGCAGAGCTGTAGCCTGAAAGGCTCAGGGAGTCACCTTCCAGGCAGAGGCCCAGGCTGTGCAGTCACAGGCACTGGAGGCAAAACTTGGAGGGACCAGGCAAGTTGGCTGCGGTGGGCAGGGCCCTGGGATGCTGGGCAGGGGCCTGGCTATAATCCTGGCATGATGGTGGCCTGGGACAGGCCTCAAGCAGGCAGTTTCCACACCCTCAAATCGCCGCAAGCTGAGCCGGGTCTTGTGTGAGCAGAACAGGGGCACTGCTTGGGGAGCACCTGGGGGCCAGCACACCCCTTGGGCAGCCTCCACGACCCCCTCCACGACCCCTTGGGCAGCCTCCACGACCCCATCCACAACCCCAGGAGGCGGAGGCCTCATGGCTGCCTTCCACCCACGCACAGCGCTGCCGTGAGCCTTGGCAGCATGCTTGCTGGGGAGGGAGCCCCTGCAAGTACAAACTGTTGTGATTTTGCAAAATGCTGTTCTCTCTGATTTTTACCTTCATCATTAGCATCTCATTACTGTGTTTCCCTGTGCACAGCAGTGGAGGGTGTTTTGGATTCCTGAGGTGGGGATGGAGGTTGATTTTAGCACGGGGAAGTCAACTCTAGACACATGAGTGTGAGAATGTTTATGAGTATATGAGCGTGTGGAACTGTGTTCATGTGCATTTGTGAAGGAAAGGAGGGATGCAGGGAGGTAGGGAGGGGGCCTGGGAAAAGCCCTGTATGTTATATTTGGAATGAGAGTCAGGGCACAAAGTGACACAGGAAGTGAATGTGGTAACCTTCTCCATTGGCCATGTTAGATCCATACTCTTCCTGCCTGGTAAACTCCTACTCATCCTTCAGCACCCATCTCAGATGCCCCTTCTCTGGGAAACCTCTTCAACACCCCTGGCAGAAGATAGTGTTTCCCCATACAACCTTCTAACCATGAACCTATGGCCCAGTAGGTGACTTCTTTGGGCCTGTCATCTCTTGATCCTCTGAGGGACACTGAGGGCATCATCCCATGTTCTTAGCCTCCGTGCCTGGCATTGCTGCACAGCATCCACGTATGATATGAATGATAAAGACCCCCCATCCCGTGAGCTCCCACATTCCCCAGGCTTCTGGGGGCCAGGCCCGATGCTAAGGGATCCAGGTTTCCCTGGCATCTTGCATTGCTCCACAGAGCTGGGAACTTTATGGAGCGCATGCATTATGTGGATGAGGAAGGCCCTGCCCAGGTGTCCGACAGCCGGGTTACCTGGGTTAGCCGAAGGGGCCGGAGCAAGCAGGCGAGCAAGGGAGGGGAGCCGGAGCCCTGGTGGGGCCCTACATAAACCCTCCCTAACAAGAGAATGATGGGTGTGTTTGCAGAGCACCTGGGGGAAATCAGGCAGGCGGCAGGCATTAGCTAAGTGAGTCCTGCTGTGAGGACTCTTCGACCATCTGCCCCTAAAGGGAGCCTGGCTCAGCTGCCTGTGCACCGGAAGCTCCCATGACATGGCCAGAGGAAGAGCACTTGCCCCCCTCAGTCCTGCCCTGAGAACTCACCAAGGCTCTCCCGGGGGACCCAAGGCTCAGGGCATAGCTTTCGCCCCTTTCCTCACATGACCTGAGGGATGAGGGTGCGCCCTATCACCCCACAGGCCCAGGGTGGCCCCCATGAGGCAGTGGAGGTGGCACACTTCTCCCTTCCCCGCCACACACACGTGCTCCTGCTGTGTTTGCTTCCTGAGCTCTCGTGCACCCACACTGGAGGGACGAGGCATCTCTCCCGGGGAACGATGCCCTAAGTGGACATCCGGAGCTCAGGAAGGTGGAGGCCAAAGGCCTGCAGAGGGGAGCACTTTTGCCTGTGTCCATTTCTCAAAACTCAACCTTTGTCCTCTCAAGCTCAACCCCTGCCAGGATAAGAACTAGAGACTCGGGCAAGGGCTCCTTCCCTCTCGTGGCTCTGCCGACATCGCAGGAGGCTGGAGGCTGCTGAGCAGCTCTTCTTCCAGGCCACGGAGGGCAGACGCTCCTGGAAGGATGGCAGGGCAGGCTTGGTGGGCGGCCCTGCAAGAGCTGGGCATTGCTGTGCACCCACTCCTGTGTGGGGATAAACCACACAGTGCCAAATGACAGGGAGGCCGAAAATGTGGCCGTGTTGGGGGAAGAGGGAGCAGCTACAGCCACAGTCATGGAGGAATCCACTCATGCGCTTCTCGTGTGTGTACGCATGTCTTCCTGCTCACTCGACATGTGACTCTCGGCGGTTTCTGAGGTGTCCAGCAAGGACTCAGGTGCCAGGGTGCACGTCCGGCATGCTCACTGCCCCTAAGGGGTTCTGGTTCCATTCGGGTGCCAGGTCTAATGTGAAGAGTAGACACACAAGAAATACATGGTCACAGCCAAATTGTGTGCTGTCCACTGAAAGATGAGGGGGAGGACAGGATCCTCTTCAAAGGCCCCTGAGTGCATCCAAGACTCCATGGGGCCGTGATTTTGTGGCCATTACAAGCTGGGTGTGTGGAGAGGGCAGGTGGCTTGACTCTGAGGCAGAGACCCAGCGTGGCCAGAGGCTGGTCTCAGCCCCTCTGCATGCCCTGTCCCTGCCAAGTTTTCCACCTGTAGAATGAGGAGTGGAGGAGGTGGTCTGTCTGACCTTCCAACTCTGAGCAGCTGGAGGGGGCAGGGCGTGTCCACAGAGGAAGGTGGGACAGCCCTACACGGATGTTGCAGGCTCCTTTCCTGGCAGGTGCCCACATGATACTTGTAACCCACCCCCTGGAGACGCTGACCCTCAAGACTTGGGTCCTGGGCCAGCCAGCACAGAGCCGCCTGGACCTCCTCGATGATGGCCCCCGAACTCCAGCCCCCCAGTCCCCTGTACCCCCCAAATTCCAGCCCCACACCCCCAAACTCCAATTACCCATCCCCCATGCCCCTCAAACTCCAGCCCCCCAGTTTCCCATGCCCTTCAAACTCCAATCCCCTGGTCCCCCACAATCCCCAAACTCCACCCCCTGTCCCCCATGTCTCCCAAACTTCAGCCCCCTGGTCCCCCATGTCCCCTTTTCGCTCTTGCATGGACTCGGTTCAGGTCCCCAGTGCACATGCGTGTGATTTGTGGGGCGTTAACATCGGCCTACCTACCAGGGGTAAACAGGGCTATGTCTTGATGCAGAAACTTCTAGATAACCTCTGTCCTCCCTTCCTGGGTACAAGAGTCCAGATGTCAGCTGGGAACATGACTCCCAGGATGAAGACATTTCCTAGCCTCTCTTGGAGCTAGAAGTACCCAAGTGATTCAGTTTTGGCCAAGAGAGGTGTAAGCAGATGTGATACATGGAATATCCAGGAAGTATCCTTAGAAGGGTGAGGTTGGGGTTGTGGAGAGTAAATACATCTGAATGTCTTTCTACTGTTTGGTTGTCCTCCCTGATGGCTTGAAAACAGACATGATGGCTGGATCTTAAGCAGTCACAATGTGCCATGAGGCAGAAGGCCTATTTGGGGATTGGCGGGGCAACTAGGTTAAGGGATCTGGGGCACCAATGATTGTGAGGCACCTTCTAAAGCCCTCCTGACTATCTGGACATGAATATATAATATAAAAGTAAACATTGATTTTGTTTAAGTCACTGTAATTTGGAGTTTTCCGCCATTAGCAACCAAATCAAATTGGATGGTGTCCCCAGAGCCTAGCATGTTGCCTGACATTGAAGTAAAGATTTGTTGAATGAGTAAATGTTGGAAGACAGGCTTTGAAGATGAGATGAGAGTTGACAAGAAAGGAGGGGACACCGTAAGGCAGCAAGCCTTACGGGTGGGTGGGTGTGGAACCTGGACATGCCATGCCCCTTGGGCCTGGAGACTCTGCCCTCCCCATTGCACCTGCTGTCCTCTGCCTCGAGGATGGAGGGTGAGCAGGCTCTGCTGTGTCCAGGAGGGGTGGCAAACTCATCCTTCACTGGGTGATGCCATTAGCACATACAACACTCGAATACTCTTTTCAACGGTTTTCTATTCTTCTGTTTCTCTCTCTCTCTCTCTCTCTCTCTCTCTCTCTCTCTCTCTCTCTCTCTCTCTCTCTCTCTCTCCCCCTCCCTCCCTCCCTCCCCACTCCTGCTTGGCGTTAAATACCTTGGGAGGCTGTTATGTGTATTTTGCTGGAGTTGATTTTTCTAAGAGCCTGGTCTGTGACGGCGAGGATTGCATCTTCCATGGTTGGGGGAGAGAGGGGCTTGCCTTGGTCAGACCCCTGCCACGTGCTGGGGCTGTGCCAAAGATTCCCACTCGCCCCCTTTGAGACACTGCCCCCTGTATGGATGATGAAGGGACTGCACCCCACCTGCCCCCACACCCCACGCTTCTGGTTTGTCCAGACCTTTACCAATCTTGCTCTTAGGTGGGCTCTTGAGTGCTCTATGACCTTGGTTGGCTCCCACATCATTACTTTGAGGAACAAGCTCAGAGAAGGTGTGTTACCTGCTCTACATCACACAGCAAAACAGGGATAGGTTTTGCGTTAGGACCAGAGATTTTTCTCGTCCCCCCCCCCCTTTTCTTATTAAGACATGGGTAGAAGACTAGGTTACAAGGGATCACGTGAGAAACAAGCACCTCTGAGTGTAGCTCATGCGTGTGTTCACTCATTCGCCATGTGCCCCTGGGGGCTGTACCTGTGCTGGGGACTCGCTGAGTGGGAAATACAAACACACACTCCTGGGGCCTGCCCTCAAGGAACCCTCAAGGAACCTGTGGTTCCCTGACCTAAGGGAATCACAGTCCCGTCCCGATGTGCACAGGGCCCGAGTCGGCTAGCAGTGCCCAACTGAACCTGACCAAACAGCCTCCTGGGGGAGCAGGGGCTCGTTCCCCGTGGTGACGAGTCAGGGGGTATGCTGTTGGGGCACACAACACAGCTGCTCACATCCTCAGCTTGGGACCCTGCCCCTTGGTGGAAAAGTGGCTGCTGTCCTTGGGACCCCATGCTCACATTCCAGGCTGGCATGACGGGACAGGGGGACAGTAAGTAAGGGGGCCAGCCAGCCACATCCATCCCCCTGAGGGGCCTGGAGACTCCTGCGGTCACCTCTGGCCAGACCGTGTCAGGGCCAGCCTTAGCTGCCCGTGAGGTTGGGGTACATTGCTGCTGTGAACAAAACTGGAGTTCTGTTGACAAGGGACAAATGAGGCCTGGGTGACAGTGACATCAGATGTTCAGCGGGATTCAATGCATAAGTCAATGAATGAGCTGCTATGGGCCTCAGGAACTCTACTTGCTGGGAGTAGAATGTGCGCTGGGGAGAAGAGTGGGAGGTGCAAACTCCTTCTCCTGTCCAGGTAGCAGCTGGGAGGGCAAGGATGGTCTTCTAAAAAAGGTGACATTGGAACCAGGCTTTGGAGGACAGAAAAGAAGGGTGGCAGGGCCGGGAAACTCACTGAGGATTCATAGGCTGACACTGTTTGACCTGGAAATTCAGCCTAACCATGCTGAAGTCCTTGCTGCTTTTCACAGAGTGAGCATTTCTGGGGGAAGTGTTAGCAGGTGCTGCATGGAAATTCTTTCTGGAGCCTTGGAACTACCTCCAATCTTGTTGCCCCCACCTCTGCTGGGGCCTGAATGGTAGATCCAAATTGGGGGGTTGTGGACGCCCAATTGACAAGCTGAGGACAAGCCAATTCCTTTCCCCTCAGGTAAGAGAGGCCAACTTGCAGGGGCCAATTCCAGTTACTGGCCTTGTTGGCCTTGGTGATCAGCCCAGGGGTGGGACCAGAGCTCTTCCCTGGGAGTCCCTTCTTTGGAGGGAGGACAGAGCCCAGAGCTGCCGAGGTCATGGGATGACCCCACCCAGGGAGCAGCAGATATAAGACAGCAGCAGGGAGCCCTGAGCCCAGGCCTAGGCTCTGCAGAGGCTGGCAGCTGCATCTCTCTTCCCCTTGCCTGGGAAGTGAGAGTGGGATCCTGCCTCTTCCACAGAGAGGTTCTCCTTCTCTGCTTCCCTGGGAGGTGCTAGGTGGGCTCGCTCCAGATTTGGGAGGAACCAACAGGTCCCGGCCCCTCCTGTGGCCAGCCTCTGCCTGTGGTAGACCATTTCCTCCTGCAGCCCCCAAGCACCATGTACACACCCCGTCATATAGAGGTGGTCTGTCCTGGGGGAAGAGTGAGAAGCACATCCACATCCTGTTTTGGCTGTGAGATGGGCACATGCCACTGCCCCCCGGGCCTAGGGTGAGGCTCAAGCACAGGGCAAGGAGCCAAGGCCAGCCGCAGCACAGGCTGACCTGAGCCATGAATGCTGGCCTGCTTGCATCCCCTCTTCCCTCCTGTCGCTGCACATGTTTATCACACATTACTGTTCCTGTGCTGGCCCTGGGCACACACTCATGCCAGCAAACACTCTCTTGCACGCTCCCACCCATTGCACACATATACAACCACACTCAAACCTGGTGTCATGCACACCCCCTCGTGCTCCCACCAATCTGGACCATGTGCATGCTCACACAGTGCCACACAGCATCCAAGAGCACACCTGTGTTTATGCACACAGCACTTGTTCATGTATTCACACGTGTGCCTGCACACAGGCATGCAAACACAATATTGTGCTGCAAGAACCCCAATCCCACTCCTCCATGGAAGAACGTGCTGTGACCATCACATTTATATCCCTCCAGGCACTGATCACTGGATGGAGGGAGGTGGAGGAGGAGCCTAGGATTGCCCGCAGTCCTGAATACAGTCTTGGGATGAGAGCAGCAGGGACAACCTACAGTTGTTAGTGTGTGGCAGTGGGGACACCATGCTTGCTCTCCTGCCTGGATGTGGCTCTTGGTTCATCTGTGGGAAACGGGCTCAGAGGGTGGCCCAGGGCACACATCCACTCGCCCTGGGCTCCTCCTTGGTCTAGTCTCCAGTGGGTCGGTCACTGGGAGGGCGAGTGTTGGAAGTCCCTCTGGGAGCTCAGCGCCTGCAGGCACAGCAGATAGAGGGATGCCCCAGAGAACCCAGGAGGGTCTCCCCAAGGGGAAGTCGCCACTCTGCACTCCGGCTGCTCCTAGGATGGGGCTGCGACCTCGGGGTAAACGTCCTTCAACCGTCTTGAGCCTCAGTTTCCTCGTGAGATGGGAAGGCCCTGATTCCCTGTGGGGCCTTCCAGCTCCAGCCCGAGCCAGGCTGCACTGAGGTGACAAACCCCCTCGGCATCACTGATGGGCCTGAGGCCATGGCCTCAGCGCTCATACCCATCCCGGCAGCCAGGACAAGTCTGTGCCCGCGCGCCCTCCTGGCTCGGGAGAGCCCGCGGAGGCCCTAACTTCTCAGGCCACATTCGAGGGCGGGCCGGGGACTGCGTTCGGGGTGAAGGCGGACCCACTCTTGAGCGCCTCCTAGCCGGGCACTCGCCGGCACTTAGCACCCAGCGTCCACCTTCCCTTCGCTGTCAACCCGGTTCTGCAGACTCGAAGACCTAGGCCGCGCGCCCGCCCCAGAAGCCTCTTGGCCCAGCCGGCCGCCGTCCGCGCCGCTTCCGCCCGCGCGGGGCTCTCTGGGGCGGGTAGTCCCCGGCGCGCCCGAGACCCGGCGGCCATTGGCTGGCGCGCGGCGCCGGGGCGGGGGCGGCCGTCACGTGATGTTTGGGTGCCTGTCACCGCCCCCCGCGCCGCCCCTCCCGCCGTGAGCGCACAGAGCGCGCCCGCGAGCCACCCAGGCCCAGGTGAGGAGGCGGTGACGGGGTCGGGGCCAGGCGGCGGCGGCGCGGGGGAAGGCGGCTGAGTTGGTGGGGGGTGCGCAGCCAGAGGCCGGGAGGGGGGCGCGGGCGCAGCGCGGCGGGAGGGGCTCGCGGGAGGCCCGGCGGGGGGCGGGGCCTTGCCGGGGGGAGGGGCGGGGGCGGGGCTTTGCCGGGGGCGGGCCCGAGGGGCGACCAGGGCTGGGTGCCGCAGCCCCCGGAGTGCGCTGTGTTTGGGGGACCTGCGCGCGGGCTCATGTGCCCGTCGGCCCCGCGGCGGGTCCTTGGAGCGCTCTGCTAGCCCCGGGTCGGGGGGCGCTGGCTTTCGCGCCGGTCGCCCGCGCCTAGAGGACAGCACTGCCCTGGGGACCGCCCCAGCACCCGCTTGTTGGGTGCCAGGGTTGGTTCTCCGCCACTCAGCGAGCGGAACCCGCCCTCCAACCTGAGCTGGAGACTCTGACCCTGTGGGCTTTCCCCTGCTCGCCTATCTGCCCCTTCTCCAAGTTGCAAAAAGATGCCTCCTGGGTACGGGGGGCTAGGGACATCCCCTTAGAAGCTTCTCAAGGACCGAATCTGTGCCAATACCGTGGAAACTCTCTAGGGGCCTTCTCTTGTTTGTAGACTGACTTCTTCTCCCGGGTCTTGGGAGCTCTATCTGCTATGTCCAGTATGGTAGCCACTAGGCAGTGTGGCTATTTAAATTGATTAAGTGAAGGATTCGGGTCCTCAGTCCAGCAGCGACATTTCTAACGCTCAATACCCATATGTGGCTGGTGGCTGCTGTGTTGGACAGCTCAGATACTGAACATTGTGGTCACCAAGAAAGTTCTATGGGCCAGGGTTCTTGGCGCTCCTTTGCCCCCTCTCCCTGACAGGTGCCATTCCAGCCACACTTGGCTCCATTTCCTTTATCACCTGTACTCTTGCCTACTCTTCTCTTTGTTTCTGGCATGGGTGGCAGCTCATCCTCTTCTGGCAAGTCTGAGCTCACCTGTCAGAGGCTCACCCTCCTGGCCACTCTCTTCCAGTATTTCCTGTCTCCTCTCCTTCCCAGCACTTCGTGTTTTGTCATTGCCACTCATCTGCTTGTTTTCTGTTTTATCTTTAGTGTCTGTGAGGCAGGGATTGGGCTTGTTGCTTGATATACCCCCAATGTGGACACAGCATTAAATTGAAAGATACAGATGAAGTTTGCTAGCATTGGAGTGCTTCAACCGATTAAAATGGTACTTTCATGTGGTTCAACCTTATACACATCATAGATCCTCAGTAGAAACCTGGTGCAGAACGTGCCTGGATACAGGGCAGCGTGGGATCTGGAGTGAAGTTCTTTTTGTAGTTGGCCATGGGAGGCTGGAAAATCCAAGAAGGCTTCATGGAGAAGGTTGAGTTTTAGCTGTGTCACCTCCTTCCCTCCCTTTCCTTCTCTGCTGGCCTGGCTCCATGAACATCCACAGCCTGTGGCTGCTCTGACTTTGTCCAGGCAGCCTTCCCTGGGTGTACCTCTGTGTCTGGCCCTCTAGACACAGACACTTGGTCTGGGGCTTATAGGCTCTTGAGCAGCCAGGTGTCCTTAAGTCCCTTCCATAGTTCCCTGCTGCCTGCATGGTGAAAGCTGGGATCTGGCTCCTGCCTATGGTTTCAGCCACATCTTCCAGTCCTTGTGTCCACGCCACAGTGCAGACATCCTGTTTCCTACATGCTCCACGGCTTTCCTCACCAGCACGTGTGTGACCATGCTGAATGTTCTCCTTGGAATGCCCTTGTGCTTCTGTGTTTGACCCCATGCCCATCTGCGAATCCCCACAGCGTAGGCATCACTGTCTTGGTCACCCTTGTGTCTTGAGTGCCCAGCCCACTGTCTATACCAAGGTAGGCACCTGGCAGGTTTTGATGAGTGAATAAACTGGATGAATATGGCAGTAAAGAGAACATGATGAGCAGTGAAGATGTGGAAATTCAAGATGCAGGGAAGCTGGAAGCAGAGGGTGGGGGATTCACCTTCTAGATTGGGAGAAAGAGACACAGACTTTGACCGCGGGTATACCAAGCCATTAGCAACAAGGTTGAGATGCATGCTACCGGGTCCTGAAGAAGGGAGGCCTTTCTAGGATGTGGGATTTGAGCTAGGCCAGGTGGCATGGCAAGATCTGGTCGGCCAGAAAGCATGGTGGGTGTTCTTCAAGTGCTGATACTGATGATACTGGCCACACTCCCATAGCACTGCCTGGTGCCAGGCTACCAGTAGCCTGTGTTCAGTAACTCATTAACCCTCACAGTAACACCAGCAGGAGGACCTGGGATTATTCGAATTTCCAGATGAAGAGGCTGAGACACAGAATGGTTGGGTGAACTTGCCGTGTTCGTAACCGTCAAGTTCTAAGACTCCATTCATTCAGCCACAGACGTACGTGTTGCTTCTGAGCTTTTGAGGCGTTTTATTGCTGTGGATGGTGTTTGGGATGTATGAAGAGTTGGCTAAGGCTGAGGCTTTCTTTTTTAATGCACACGGGCATGTCTGTGGCTCTTGGGTGGATTTGATTGTGTTATTTGCTACAAGCAGATTTTGACATGTGTGGCTCAGTATAACCGTCATTCATTATGGTCCTTAAAATCCAATTTTTTTTTGCTTGAGGTTAGGAGTTTGAGACCAGCTTGAGCAAGAGCGAGACCCCCGTCTCTACTAAAAAAAAAAAAACCAAAACCTGATTTTGTGCTCTGTCAACAATAACATTAGACTTGTTAGCACTCTGAAGGCAGAACTCCCCTCAGGTTCATCTGCTTTCTGCATCATGCTCAGCCCTGCCCTGCGCTCAGACGTTTGCTGGGTCTGCGTGGAGGAGTGGGTAACTGAAGGACTAACGGGGAGAAAGTTGAGCAGCACAGTTGAAGACCCATGGCCTGTGCTGTCTGCTCTGGGGATGGTGCCTTCCTTTGTTCAGTGTTAATCCTTATATTTGGCTTTGAGCTCCATATTGGAGCATCCTTATCTTATCCCTCTTGGGTACATTGAGGCAGCAGGGGAGGATTATCACTTCCAGTCCTGAGGTAAGCAGTGTGAGGCCCTGACCCAGGGTGCCCATGGCAGACTGTACAGTCGCTTCACGTCTTCCCATCTGCTGCCCCAGCCACAGGGAGCCAGCTCAGCATGTCCAGTTGTGCCCCAGGGCCTGACCCGGGGGGTCTGGTGGATGTTTGTTGAGGAAGTGAGGGGTCATGACAGAGCTGACCTTGACCTTGGCCATCCTTTACCATGCTTTCTGTTAGCCCTGCACTGTGGCACCAGTGGAACCTCTGCAGGGAGAGTCATCTTGGCTCCATCCTGTGGCACAGAAGGGCACCAACTAGGACAAGCCAGGTACCCTGAACAGTTTCCAAAGATGAACCATGGACAGAGTGTCTTTCCCTGTGGAGCTGTGCTGGGTGGTGGCTCCTGGTGAGGCCTTCCTCCAGGGTGCCCTGTCTGCCATCCGGGGCTGTCCTCAAACCCATTGTAGCCATTCTGCCAGCCTTATCCCAGCTACAGGATTCGCCTATCAGCTTGAGCTTTGCTGAGTCCAGGAGAGGGGTGAAGGTGACTCCATAAACCCAGGCAACATTGGATGAAGCCCTTCCTCCCTCTTTGGTGCACCCCAGGCTTGGTGGGCCCTGTTAGGACTTGAATCAGGTTGGTGGCTGCTGCAGGGGTGGGATGCCTGTTTGGGGACAGGGCCAGCAGGGCTGCTGTCCGAGATGTGGAGCGTTCTGTGAGGATATGCTAAGGCCTGGCCTTGCACAAGGCTCAGGACTCAGCGGTGAGTAGGATGGGGCTGCTCTGCAGGCTTTTCTGACCTTGCTTGGTATGCTGCTGTGCACCTTACACAGTGGGGTCATAACAAGTGTCCGTGAGAGGGCGGAGAGAAGGGCACTAAGCCCAGGGTGTATGTGGCTGTGGGCAGGGCTGGGGTCCAAGTAGATATCTGGGAAAGGATCCTGGATGCTGGTGAGGCCTGAGCCGAATCTTCAGAACCCAGTGGGCCTTAGTGGGGGAGGCCAGGAAGAGCGGCTGCTCCAGTCAGCCGGAGACCCTGGGAAGGCACAGCGGTGTGGAAGAACTTGGGAGGCAAGGTGAGGCCTGGGCTTTGGCCTGTAGCTGTCATGCTGAGGTCGGATGGAGAGGACTGGAGACATGGCTGAGTAGAGTGAGGACCTCATCTCACCTAGGGTCTCTGCCTGTACCCTGCAGGGACCAAGCCTATTTGGGCCCCTTGGGTGCCGCTGTGGTGGCAGCAGCGCCATCGGCACCCTCCATGGATTGATGGGCTAGCCGGGGCAGCTGGCTCCATCCTGGACTGGTGGCAGCGGCTACTTGTTATCCTGTAACCCTGGGCTCCTGGCTGTGGGAGAGAGCGGCCCTCCCTGATGTGGAAATGAGAGCACGGAGCCAGGCAGTCACACTGGCCCTGAGAGCCCCCAGCTGGGTTCTCCGGCCCAATAAACCTTTATTGTTTTCTTTCACTGGATCGATGCAAGATTGTCTTGTTTCCTGCCTCTGATTTCCCCTGAGAGAAGGACTGGGCCCTAGCCCTGACTTGCGTAGCATCCAGGTGCGGACACAGCCTGGCAGTATTTCGGCTGTGGGACCCTGGCCCATGTCACTCAGCAGCCCGTCCCTGAGCCTTGCTTTTTCATGCTATTAGTCTGATCCTGCAGCCTCCTAGGAGGTTGGTGGCATCGCGTGCATCTCAGAGACACAGAAGCTAGGGCCTTTTGGGGACATCACCTGAGGGGCCAAGGAAGAGTTCCCAAGGTGTGAAAAGGGAGGTGTGGGGGGTGCCAGGGGGTGACAGAGTGCAACCCCCAGGGCAGGTAGAGATGTCCCTCTTCTTTGAGACCCTTGGGCTGCCTTGCACTGCCTCATACTCTGGACTTGCTTTTAGGTGTCAGCCCATCATCACTGTCTGTGGGTCATCATTGTAATAATCACCACCATCTGTTGGCCATTAGGTATGTGCCGGACACCTGCTAAGTTCTTTCTACTCCTCAATTCAGGACACTTCCCAGGGTTGAGTAACTTACCTGAAGTCATAGGACTGGTAAGTGACCAGCCACGATTTGAACCCGTGTTCTGACCACAGAGCCCCCACTGCTAACCACTCTGCCACCCTGCCTGCCTTGTCTTTCTGTTCTGCTGCTTCCAGGAGGACCAGGTTGGAAGGAGCATTACAAACTGGAAGGTGCCCTGTGAGTTAGAGGATGGTATTAATAATGGCGATTGCGGTACTAATAAAGGCTTAGCCCTGCCCCCTTCCATACTGAGATGACATCCTAAAGAGAGCGTGGCAGAAGCTCGAGGGCTGTAGGATCCAGGTATGGGGTTGAGATTTCTGGTGGAGAGGGGAGGCCGGGCACTCAGGATTCCTGTTCCCAGCAAGGCTGGACATGAGGTCGGGGTGGAATGAGTTTGCTAGCAGCTGTGGCTGGCACTCCTGGGCTCATGGAAGGTCTAGCTGAGTCAAGTGTTTCCGGGGCTTTGAGGCCTGGTGGTGTGCTCAGGGCATACATCTGCCTGTGCTTGTGCCTCCTTCTGTCGCCTTAGCCTGACCTGGTCATAGTGTAAGGGGTGTGTTGATGGTGTAGGTGATGGTGAAGGAGGGAGGGTGTTCATGGTCTGGGGAAGTGAGGAGTAAGTGTTCCCAGGGGCCCAGGGGCATCATGCTCTGGTCAGGGAACCATGAACAGTGACAGCCACAGGAGCCTGTTCTGGACAGAGGAGGAGGGGTGCAACCTGTACCCCCCCTACCCCAGACAGGAGAAGGAGTGCAACTTGCACTCCCGCTTTGGCTGCTCTCTACCCAGATCCATAATCCATTCTTGTCAAGTATTTGGAAAGGGACATATTTTTAAACTAGAAGCCCAGAATCAATCTCTCCCAACATTAAAAAACCCCAAACAAACAGCACAACAGCCTCCTTCCTGGGCCTGGCTGCCCTCTCAGCACAGGCTTTTAGTAGCAGTGTTAATGAGGCGCTGGATTCATTACTTGGAGTCTGACCTCCTTCCCCTTCTGCATCCCCCACAGGGAACGTGCTAATGAGCATGGGATGGTGGGAGTGGGGGGTGGGGAGCAGGAATTGAGACTGGGAAGGACAGTCAATTCTGTTCCTTCCTGGTACAGGGTCCAGAAAAATCTTCAATTGCAGGGGCGTTCTGATTGGTCCGCAGCCTCCATCCAGCCTGGGCCTCTTTAATTCACTTTTAATGTACTGGCTTATCTTGCCAAGGTGTAGATCTGGCCATGTCACTCCCTGGCTAAAAATCCTTCCTCACAACATAAAGCCGAGCTCTCTTACTTGGCATTTACAGCTTTTCCTGGCCTTCCCAGCCTCTGGGAAACCTGCTTGGCCCACTTCTCAGGCTTCCGCAGCCTGTCCCCGGGGTGTCTTTGCTGGGGCTGCCCCTCTGCCTGGAATGGCCCCAGCTGGTGACCTCCTTCTTACTGTTCAAGGCTTAGCTCCATGCAGCCTTTAGGAAGCGGCCCCATCCATCCTTCCACGAGGGCCTGGCACCTTGGCTGGCATCTGGCGTTTGTTGACTCCTCTGTGGAGCTCAAGGCAGAGAGAGGGCTAAAGACTCCTATAAAATGTCTCATAACGGCTCATCCCTGTTGCATTATAGTTGTTTGTTTCTGTGTTGGGTTCCCGTGTGCCCTCCTCTAGGGCCCCAGCACAGTAACACGCACTTGCTTAGGCATGAGCTAATGGCTAGAAGGGCCACCTCTCAGCCTGCAGTGTCATTTGTTGGTCCTTCACTTTTGACTACTTGGCCACTGATGCTCCCTGGGCACCCCCTCAGTGGCAGGAAGTGGGGGACATTTACAGCAGGTAGTGACTTTTTACAGCAGTCCCTAGGGTGACACCATTGCCCCCATTACAGATGAGAGGCTACAACTTGGAGAGGGTTGGTGACTTGCCTGAGTCTCGCTGGAGGCTTGGGTCTTCCAGGGCCCTGCAACTGTCACTGCACCGCACCCTCCCCAGGCGGCTGGCATGGCCTGGGATACTGCCAGCAGAGGAGCATTTGGCAGGGGACATGGGGACGTGGACCGGCCATGCTGGTGGTTGGGATGTCAGGAGTGCTGTAGCAACCCTGAGGACCATCGCACAGCTCAGACCTGGAGTGGCTTGGTGGCCCTGGTGCTGCCTATCAGAGCACGCAGTGGGAGTCATTTTCTCTCCAACCTGAGAGGTGATGTAGTCTTCCTGAGACTATAAATGACATAAGCACAGAGCAGAGTTCTGGACTCAAGAATTCAGTTGGGTCCAACTGCAAAACCTGTTCTGTCTTCCCACATTGCCCCTGCAGAAAACGGGCCTTGGATTGTGCAGCGCTTCTAGTTAAGTGGGTTGAGTTACTCCTTGCAACGGTAGGAGCTCTAGTCACCCCTGCTAACTGTAATGCCCCTCCTTTTACCCAGAGTAGCTCTGATTTGATCTGTTTCACCTGGTATCACCTGATTAGTGTTGTTTGAAGAAAGGGTTCTGTGGCTAGGAATAGTTCTATAACTGATTCCATCTCCCATTTCATAGACAGGGATCGGAGGCCGGAGCTCTCCAGTCTTAGCCGCCCTGCTGCTGTGGGGTGCAGCCACACCCTGCCTCCTTTAGTCTGGCAGGACGGTCTGATAGGACAGAGCACCTCCCACCTTCCTGAGCCTCTGTCTCCCTGTGGCCATTATCTTGATACCTTAACCTGTGCAGATGGGGTTTGGAAGCCCTCAGAGGCCAGAGGCATAAGTGTGTGGCCCGTGGGCAGCCTGCAGGGTTCTGTCTCAGCTGGGGCCGGAGGGCCTCCCAGCCGGCTGAGTACAGAGTCAGGCAGCCAGATGTGGGCGAAGCTGTGACTGGATGGACGGAGGACATAACTGTATAGGCTAGGTTTTGCTTCTGTAGCAAACATCCTCCAAGTTTTAGTAGCCTGAAACAACAAAGCTTTGTGTCTGTCAGGGATTCACAATTCACTGGCCAGGAGGAACCACATGGCTTCACCTGCAAGAGGACAGGATGTGCAGTGCTCCCACAATCCTCTAAAGGAGGAGAATTGCATACCTTGGGCGGCTGGTGTGGACAGTGCCCACGCCAGCTATGTGGCCAAAAAGTTTTGTGTTTTGCACAGGCCACCCTTCCCCCTGGGCTTTACCTCTTTTTACTCCTGGAAGACCCATCTGCGCACAGTGTGATGGCTTGCCTCCCTCTGGTCCCAATGCTCAAGGGAGGCAGGGAAGTGGAGTGGAAGGTGCAGCTCTCCGGGGAACCAGACCAGGGAGAATGCGGCCTCTGCTCTTTGTTAACTTGGCAAACTCGAGCTTGGAATTTGACATTCCAGGATCTTTTTTTTTTAATTAAGCTTTTTATTATGAGACAGTTATAAATTTACACACGTTTGTAAGAAACAATACAGAGACATCCTGTGTATACTTTACCCAGTTTCCTCAGTGGCAGCATCTTGCAAACTAGTGCAACAGCAAAACCAGAAGATTGACTGGATGCAGCTAAGACACCAGATGTTCCATCACTGAGAGGGCCCCTCATGTGTGTGCCCTTTTCCAGTGACACCTGCTTTGCTTCCACCGCAAGCTCCTCCTTAACTCTTGGGAACCACTGATCTGCTCTTCATTTCTATAATGTCATTTCAAGAATGTTGTATAAATGGAATCATATAAGTATGTGACCTTTGGGGACTGACTTTTCTATTCTCCGTAATTCCCTGGAGAGTTCTTGAGGCTGTTGTGTGTATCATAGTGGTTTCTTTTTATTGCTGAATCTAGTTCCATAGTGTGGATGTACCACACTATTTATTTCAGTATTTAGAATAGTTTAGGGAGTTCAGAAATAAAAACATGTAAGGAAGTGTGCAGTAAGAAGTTGAGTCTCCCCATCCCTGGCTGGCCCAGCTCTCATCTTCGTGCCGGCCACGGTTAAGAGTGTCTTATGTAGTTAAGCGGTGCATAACTATGTTTCAGTCAACAACAGGCCACATATATGACAGTGGTCCCATAAGATTATGATGGAGCTGAAAACTTCCTATCACTTAGTGACATTGTAGCTATCATAATGTCATAGCACAAGGTGTTACATGTTTGTGGTGATGCTGGTGTAAACAGACCTGTGCTGCCACTCTTATATTAATAAAAGTATAGCACATATTATACAATTATGTGCTATACATTTTACTTGCAAATAATAATAAGTGACTGTTACCATTTATGTATTTACTATACTATTCTTTTTATTGTTAGTTTAGAGTGTACTCCTTTTACTTGTTAAAAAAAATGAGTTAACTATAAAACAGCCTCAGGCGGGTGCTCCAGGAGGTTTCCAGAAGAAGGCATTGCTATCATAGGAGATGACAGCTCCATGCATGCTATTGCCCTGGAAGACCTTTTAGTGGGGCAAAATGTGGAGGTAGAAGCCAATGGTGATATGGGTGATCCTGACCTTGTGTGGGCCTAGGCTAATGTGTGTGTTTGTGTCTTAGTTTTCAACAAAAAAGTTTGAAAAGTAAAAAAATAAATGAAAATTTAAGAATAGAACAAAGCTTATAAGGATACAAAGAAAGAAATTATTTTTGTACAGCGGCACAATGTGTGTTTCAAGGTAATTGTTATTACAGGAGTAAAAAAGCTAAAAAAATTAAAAAGTCTATAAAATAAAAAAGTTACAGTAAGCTAAGGCTAATTTATTGAAAAAACAAAAAACATTTTTTATAAATTTAATGTAGTCTAAGTGTGCAGTGTATATAAAGTCTACAGCAGTGTACAGTACTGTCCTAGGCCTTCATGTTCACTCACCACTCACTCACTCACTTGCTCAGAGCAACTTCCAGTCCTGCTAGCTACATTCATGGTAAGTGCCCTATACAGGTATGCCATTTGTTACCTTTTATGCCATGTTTTACTGCACCCTTTCCATGTTTAGGTATGTTTGATACACACATACTTACCATGGTGTTATAGCTGCCCGAAGTGTCAGCACAGCAATGTGCTGTGCAGGCCCGTAACCTAGGAGCAACAGGCTGCACCACATAGCCCAGGTGTGCCATAGGCACCACCATCTAGGTCTGCCTGAGTGCACTCTGATGTCTGCACGGCGACAGGATTGCTAGGAACACATGTCTCAGAATGTGTCCCCATCGTTAGGGATGGAATGACTGCATGCCCCTCCAGAGCTTCATTATGCATATCAGGCAGATACAAATATATATTTTTATTTTTTCCTCTTTCTTTTACAAGTCTTGTTATAACAAATTTCTACACCTTGGTTCCCCCCTCCTCTTAACAAGTGTTAATATAATAAATAACATAAGGATCTTCTCATGTCCTTACAATGTTCCTTTTTTCTTTTTGACCACTACAGAATATTCCATGGTATGGACATGCCCAAATTGATTTAGTAGTCCTGTATTGATGGAAATTTAGGTTATTTTCAATCTTTTCCTATTACAGAATGAATAACCTTGTTCACATGCCATTTTGCATGTGTTTAAGAACAATATATGTGTAGAATAAATGCTCAGAAGAACAAGTGCTGGGTCAAAAGGTGCACACTTTGTAATTTTGATGTAGGCTGCCAGATCAATCTCCAGAGGGAGTGTGCCAGTGTATACACCTATGAAAAACTGTTATTGACTGTAGTCATCATGTTGCACAATAGATCTCTTGAACTTAAACCTCTTACCTAACTGAAATTTTATATCCTTTGACCAACACCCCCTCCTTTCCTCAGCCTCTGGTAACACCATTCTATTCTACTTCTATGAGATCAACTTTTATAGATTCCATATATAAGTGAGGACATGTGGTATTTGTCTGTCTGTGCTTGGCTTATTTCACTTGATGTGTGTCTTCCAGGTTTATCCATGTTGTCACAAATGATAGGGTTTCCATCTTTTTAAAGACAGAATGGTATGGAGTTGGGTATATGTACATTTTCTTTATCAGTCCATCTGTTGGTGGGGATTTAGGTTGATTCCGTATCTTGTCTATTGTGAATAGTGCTGCAGTGAACATGGGAGTGCAGGTTCTCTTCCACTTACTGATTTTGTTGCCTTTGGATAAATACCCAGTAGTGGAAATGCTGGATCATATGGTAGTTCTATTTTTAATATTTTGAGGAACTTCCATACTGTTTTACATAATGGCTGTTCTAATTTATATTCCCACTGGCAGTGTGCAAGTGGGAATATAAATATAATTTTCTCTACATCCTCACTGATACTTGTTATCTTTCGTCTTTTTGGTAATAACCATTCCAACAGATATGAGGTGATATATCATTGGGGTTTTAATTTGCATTTCTCTGATGATTAGTGATGTTAAACACCTTTTCATATACCTATTGGCCATTTGTTGTCTTCTTTTGAGAAATATCTATTCAGGACCTTTGTCCATTTTTAAATCAGATTATTTGTTTTCTTGCTATTGAGTTGTTTGATTCCTTATTTACTGTATTTTGAATATTAGCCTCTTATCAGATGTATGGTTTACAGATATTTTCTCCCCTTCTATAGGTTGTCTGTTCATTGTGTTGATCGTTTCCTTTGCTGTTAAGAAACTTTTTAGTTTGGTGTAATAGCATTTGTCTATTTTCACTTCTGTTGCCTATGCTTTTTGGGTCATATCCAAAAAATAATTGCCCAGACTGATGTCCTGGAACTTTCCTTCTGTGTTTTCTTCCAGTAGTTTTACAATTTCAGGTCTCACATTAAGTCTTTAATTCATTTTAAATTGACTTTTGTATATCATGTGAGATATGTGTTCAGTTTCATTCTTTTGTATGTCAAGAAGCAGTTTTCCTAGCACCGTTTATTGAGAGATTGTCCATTTCTCATTGTGAGTTCTTGGCACCTTTAAATTTGTGGATTTATTTCTGGGTTCTCCATCCTGTTCCATTAGTCTGTATGATTGTTTTTATGCCAGCACCATGCTGTTTTGATTACTGTTGCATTATAGTATATTTTAAATCAAGTTTTCTTTGTTCTTAGGAATTTTATCCTTTTTATTGTTATTATGAGGAATCTTTCTTCTATTATGTTTTCTTCTGTGTTTATTGAATATACATGTGAATACTTTTGGTTTCTAAATATTAATTTTGTTCCTTTCTACCTTACTGAATTTTTCTGTTGTTTTTTAGTTTATTATCTTGGATTCTCTAAGTCTCCAATCATATCAACTGCAAATAATGATAGTTAACCTGCTCCTTTCCAATTTTGTACTCTGGTGTCTTTTATCTAATTTTGTGGACTGGGTCCTTCAATATAATGGTAAATAATAGTGGTTATACTCAGCATCTATTAGGAATGTCTCTGGTGTTACCTCATTAAACAGAATGTGGCTTTGGATTTAGATAGGTATGTTAAAGAACCTGTACTTTTTATTTTATTGAGTATTTTCTTTTTTAAAAAATCAAGAATCATTGTTGAATTTTGTGAATTGCTTTTTAAAAAAGTCTATGGGATTATCATAGAATTTTTTTCTTACCTATATTAATATGACATTGTACAAATGGAGCTGCTCTTAGAGAAACGTTCTTGAATTCCTTGAAAGTACTTTACTTGGTCTGATATATAATTCTTTTAATGTGTTGGTGGCTACTTTTTGCTGATATTTAATTGATTGTTTATATATTGCTGTTTGTAAGTAAGGTTGGCTTGTGGTATTTTGTGCACTTTTTTTGATTTGCTATCAATGTTATACTTGTTTCATAAAAATACTATAGAAGCTTTATTTCTTATGCCATCCTCTGGAATAGTGTAATAGCACTGAATTTCTTGGTCTTTAAAGGGTGGTTAGGATTCCCCTGTGAAACTGTTGGGGCCTGGTACTTTTTGTTTTGTTTTTTGAGGAGGGAAGTTCTTTTATGATTTTTTATTTATTATTTTCCCTATGGGAATTGTTCTGTTTAAATGTTTCTTGGATCAGTTTTATAAATTGTATTTTCTTAGGCTATTATCAAATTCATCTAGTTTGTCAAATTTATTCATGTAGGTTTGAGTAAAATACTCTCTTAGGATTTTTAAATTTCCTGGTTTCTGTGGTTATTTTCTTCTCAGTTGCTCTCCCATTTTGGAGGGGGGTGTGTTAGCTAATAGTTTCCATTTTGTTATTTTAATTTTTCTTCAGTGATTTAGCTTATGTATATATTTATTAAATTAATTGTCCTATTTCTATGCTTTTTGACTCATTACTTTTTGCATTAATAATCCCTTCTACTTTTCCTCAGTTTATCTTCTCTTTTCCTAAATGTTTGATGTTAATGCTTGATTCATTTGTTCACATTCTTTTCAAAAAACGTTTTTTGTATTTAAAGACTGTTGCTTAGGTTCTGATGGAACACATTTTCCTTATCATGGCTGTCTACAAGTTCTACAATTTTGGTTTGTATTTTCCTTTTGGTCCAAGAGTTGTTTAGGAGCAAGTTTTAAAATTTCCAAGTAGAGGATCTTTTAATGTCTTGGTTTTGTTATTATTCTAGTTTTAGTTGCATTTTGGTGAGAAAATATTGACTATTCTCTTCTGAACTTTTGGGTTTCAGGAGTTTTTTGTGTGGCCGTAATATGGAGTCAGTTTTCATCACTTTCCCACTGGGGCTTGAAAAGAAGATTGAATTTCTATTTTGGGTTTACAGAAGTTTGATGTGTATATCAGTCAATTTTACCACCTTAATGTTTTATTTAGGTCACATATAGTCCTTACTTAGTTTTTGTCTCTTGTTTTGTTGTGGACCAATAGTCTCTACTATTGGTATGTTTCTGTTTTCTCCTTATGGCTTCTATGTTGGTTGCTATGTTATCTGGTGCATAGCTATTTATAAATATTATATGTTTATTCTGAAGTGCACATGTTAGTATCAAAGTGCCCTTTTTGTCTCATTTCCACCTTGTCCAACTATGAGGTCCTGACTAGTGCTTTCTTGAGTTTATGTTTGTTTGGCAAACCTTTCTCCATTCTTTTGTTTTTAATCCTTCCAAATTACTTTGAATATGTCTCTTATATGCCACATAAAGTTGGGTTTTGCTTTGTGATTCAATCTGAGTATCTTTTTTTTTCTTGTGCTAGTTAAGTTAAATTAATGTAATTAATAGGTCAACTATATTTTACTTTAGTTCTGTCATGTTTTTTGTGTATATGTGTGTGTATATCTTTAAGTCTTTTATTTAGTCTGTTTTCTTTGCTTTTTATAAATTTTAGTTTACATAGGTCTTCTGATATTTAGAAGAGTCTATACCTTTGTCTGTGTGGGATATTACAATAATATCTGACATAATGTCATATGATGCTTGTAGCACTCTATTATCTATAGGGATCATTTATTAAATACCTTCTGTGATAGGCAGAATAGTGTCACCTGTTCCCCTAGATAGCGACACTCTAATTCCTGACACCTGTGAGAATGTCATGTTACATGGCAAAAAGGGACTTTGCAGATGTGATTAAGAGTATGGATCTTAAGGTAGATTGATTATTCTGGATTACCTGGGTGGACCCAACATAGTTACCTGAGCCTTTTGAAAAGCAGAGAACTTTCTTCAGCTTCAAGTGAGAAAGATGTGAAGGGGACATCAGAGAGGTCCTAAGAGTGAGAAGCATTTTCTGGCTCTGAGATGCAAGGACTGCAGAGGGGTCTAGGAGTTAGGGGCAGTCCCTTGCTATGGCCAACAAGGACACAGGGGCTTCAGTCCTACAGCCACAAGAGCTCGGATTCCTCCCACAACCTGAGTTACTTTCCCTGAGTCTTCTGGGAGGAATACAGCCCAGCTGGACTTCTGACCGCCAGAACCTGTGATGGAGCAAATTTGTGTGATTTAAGCTGCTAACTTTGTGGTAATTTGATATGGCAGTTGTAGGAAACTATTGAACCTTCTATGAATAATTATAAAATTAATACATTTTGTTTTCTTCCTTTTATCACCCAATTTTAGTCAACAATAGTACCTTTCTCAATGTTTGCCTTTATACTATTAAATCTACTTGTATTTCTGTTATTGAAATGTCAGCTTTAAATTATATCTCTTGACTCAAGCTCTTACTAATGAAGCAATGAGCTAATTATTCTACCTCTCTCGTTCCCCTTCCAGTTTTTATTAGTTGAGTCATTACTCTGTAGTCAGGGCATTACGTTATCTGCATTCTGTCCCTTTACCGTAAGCCCACAGTTGTCTTAGTCTTATGTCTACAGGTAAGATTCATGGTCATTGATAGCCCTTTTGATGACATTTCGTCTGTCCACTTTTGATTGGCTGAGGTTTGTTTTGGAGGCATTTTCTCAGAATGGTTGATGAGAATGGTCCCTAAGTGTTACATGTTCTAAGCAGTGGGTTCTTGTCTTCTGGCACAGTTTGAATGTTGGCAGAACCCTTGGTCAGACTGTCATCCTTTGACTGCCTTGTAGATGTCACTGCACTGTCTTCTGACTTTGAATGTTGCTTTGGAGAAATCTGAGGCCTGTTTTTTTCCCCTTTATAAGTGATTTAATTTCTTTTCATCTCATTTTGTTCACTTTTCTTGTCCCTATCATTCATGATACTTTTAAAATTGGATTATTTTTTGTTGTTGAGTTATGAGTTCTTCATATAATCTGGATGTTAATCTCTTAACAGATGTATAATTTGCTAGTATTTTCTCCCATGTTGTGAGCTACCTTTGCACTCTGTTGATAGTGTACTTTCTTGCACAGAGGTTTTCAATTTTGATAAAGTCCCATTTTTCTATTTTTTTCTTTTGTTGTCTGTGCTTTTGGTGTCATAGCTAGGAAATCATTGCCAAATACAGCAGCATGAAGCTTTTCCCCGTGTTTCCTTCTAAGAGTTTTATAATTTTAGCATTTATATTTGTCTTTGATACATTTTGTAATAATTTTTATATGTGGTTAAAGGTGAGGGTCCAACGTCATTCTTTTGCATGGGGCTATCTAGTTTTTCCAGTGCTATTTGTTGAAAAGATATCCTTTCCCCATTGATCCAAACGTTGATTCAACCATTGATCCAATCTATTAATTCAACCCATGTTGAAGATTATTTGAGAATATACTCCAGGGTTTGTTTCTGGGCTTATTCTATTCCATGGGTCTATATGTCTGTATTTATGCATTACCATTACTTTTTTTTTTTTTTTGAGATAGGATCTTGCTCTGTTGCCCGGGCTACAGTGCAGTGATGTCATCATAGCTCCCTGCATCCTCAAACTCCTGGGATCAAGGGATCCTTCTGCCTCAGCCTCCTGAGTAGCTGAGACTACAGGTGCGCACCACCACGCCTGGCTAATTTTTAATTTTTTTGTAGAGATGGGGTCTTGCTATGTTGCCCAGGCTGGTCTCAAATTCCTGGCCTCAGGTCATCCTCCCGCCTTGGTCTCCCAAAGTGTTTGGTATTATAGGCATGAGCCACCTCACCTGGCCTCCCATACAGTTTTGATTACTGTAGCTTTGTAGAGGGCTTTGAAATAGGGAAGAATGTAACCTCCAACTTTGTTCTTCTTTTTCAAGATTGTTTTGACTGTTTGGGGTCTGTTGTTCCTTTTGGAATGAATTATGTTTTCCTGGATCAGCTTCGTCAGAGTCCTCCTGGCCCCTTTCCCATAGAGGTAGGGGATGGAGACATAGGGTTGAGTTGCTTTCCGGAGTTCTGTCCCCCTCCATCAGTACTGCCACCGAAGTGGACTGCTTCCTGCACAGGCAGCTGTCTGGGCGCTTCTGTGTGGAGCCTCAACGCCTCTGATGGCTTTTTAGGGAGTGTCTGATGCCAGCCCCCTTTCCTGGTTCGGTTGCTAGTGGTGTGGCAGAGAAGGGCTTCTGGGGTCTTGGTCTGCTGGCCATGCCCAGGGAGCACATTCTGCAGGGGCTTCCTGAGACCTGCCATCCACCATGTCCCTCCCCCGTGAGCATTCTCCACTCTCCATGCTCCACTCTCCACCTGAGAGGACTCTAGCTCTCTGTTCCTGCTGGTGGCCCTCACCTGTGTTTTGTGGCCTGAGGGTTGTATTTGTTTACTATTTTTTCTAAATTTGAAGTTTGGGTTTTAAACTTTTAGTTTGTTAATTTGGGGGCAGCATTCTCCTTTTTGCTTTAATGTGATTTCTAGAAGTGAATAGGAAATAATATGCTAATGTATGTAGCCACACTTATACTGGAAGTCAGTTTCCTCATTTTAATAATCTCTGAGAATTACAAACGTTAAAAAAGAATAATGTGGTTCAAATGCCTATTCTAGTCCATGCGCACGGTGGGCACTTCACAAAGACTCATCCACAGCCCTGCCCCTTTTGCCATGACAGTAGGGCCACCAGGCCTGGCTGGGCTCAGCTTGAAGCTGCGGGCAGGGTGGACCCTGCAAGGCTGTGAGTAGGGTGAGAGCCAGGCTAGCCTGGCTGGCTCAGGGCCTTGTTGCTCTCAGCACCACAGCCAGTTAGACAGCGCCTTGAACCTCTGGCCCGGATGGGGCAGGGGTGGCGCATTCCTGCAGTTTGTCCTGTCCACCTGCTGCCTCCTCCCTGCAGGCCTCTGGTGTCTCAGACACTGGACTGGCCTGCCCTGCAGTTCTAGCCAGTGTGTGTGGGGGCATCAGGGGAGTGGCTGTGGGTGCTGGTGGGCATCAGGAAAGCTTAGGAGGAGAGGGGAGTTGTAGATGGGACCCCAGGTGGCAGCAGGGCCAAGAGGCCTCAGATGTGATAAGGCAGCTCATTAGTGCCACCTCATCTGTGCAGGTGGCACAATAGGTGAGGTTGCTCCCATTTTATGGAAGGGGACACCGAGGTGCTGAGATACTGAGGGACCAGCACAAACTCCTGCAGGTGGAAGGTGGGACCACTTGACCCTTATGCTAGAGCATGTGCTTCTCTAGCTCTAGCTCTGGGACAGTGCCTGTGCAGGTATTTGCCAAGGTTGGGGACCATTCATCCTGTTTGCATAGACACCCCACCCCCAGCATGAGGGAGAAATGTTTCATTGAATTATTCAGAAGTTTTTGAAACTCACGAAAACTCCTGATGTTCTTTCCACCCCCACTGGTTGAGTACCTGTGGGTTCCTGGTGTGCTCCAGGTGTCGCCAGGGGACGTTCCCTGCCCTTGCTGCCATGGCCTTGCCTCTTGTGAACATCTCCTTGGCTGCCAGACTGGCTGCCTGTCCCGTTTCTTCCCATGAGGCTTCACAGCAGAGCTGAGGCGCTGGCTGTGTTTGCTGAGAAGGTTCTGGCTTTGGGCCAACATCGCTATGGGCAGCAGGCTCTAGTCCTGCCTTGCCGAGCTCCCTCCAGCCTGGTCCAGCAGCCCAGCACCTGGCAGGGACACCTCAGAGCGTCACGGGGTGATTAGACTGCCTCTCTTGGGAGTCCTCTTTGGGATCTCTGAGAGTTGCCCTAAGGGCACCACTGCTTCCCTTTGCCCGCTGCCTGTCCCCTGCCCACCCCATCCCCTTTCCCTGCCCCCTTCCCACTCCCTCACCTCTATCCTCTACCCTCTGCCTGATCCCTGCCCCCCTCCTTCTGCCTGTCCCCTGCCCCTATCTGCTTGCCCCTTCCCCTTTGCCCACTCCCTTACCTACATCTCCTGCCCTCTGCCTGATCCCTGCCCACTGCCTGCCGTCCTGCCCACTTCCACCCCCTTTCCCACCTCCTGCCCATCCCTCTCACCCCTGCCCTCTGGCTCCTGCCCACCTCTGTTCTGGGCACCTGCAGGGCTCCTGTCTGCTGACTTTGCAGAGGACGGTGTTTGGCATTCACACTCTGTAGTGGGTGGTGCTTTGCCGCTTGCCTTGAAGTGCCAGTGTCCTGTCGCACACGTCCTGCCCAGACTCCGTGCCTGTCCTCCCCTGGCCTGTCTTCCTTCAGGTCTCTCAGCTGCCCCTTTCCTGCTGAGCCTGGCCCTGGATTGTCCCCAACATGCGCCGACCCCTCCTCCTGCCTCTTCCTTAGGCCCCATGGCTGTGACTCTGCTCCCATTTCTGAGACTGTGGCAGGGCTGGGGTCAGCCTTTCCTTGTCCTATTGTAGATCCCTCTTCCCTTCCCCAGAGAGGACACCACAACCCCCACTGTCCCCTTGAGCCCCCTCTCTCCACCCAGCGTTCTCCTTGCCCTGGGGACCCTCCTCAGCCCAGGCTATGCTTCCTTGGCCAGCCACTGCCTGCTGCCTCCACCCACCGATGTGCCAGCATCACTCTGGCCCAACTCTAGCACTGCCATCTGCGAAAGGGGAGGACTCCCACCCCCTCTTCCCTGAGACTTGTGGCAGTGGTTGCCCCCTGCTCCTGCAGAGGGTCTTGCCTTGCCCAGCCTGTCAACCTGCTCAAGTTACTCCCATCTTAGAGCAAACAGACAGACAGTAAGCACTTGGGCAGCCTCCCTCCCCTGAGGGTGGAGAAGGTGGTGGTATGGGAGTGGTGTGGGGGTGCTGGTTGTGGAGAACAGGGCCTGAGGATGCTGACACCAGGGGAGACGTGGGTAGTTTGGGTACTGATGGTGTTTCCTGGCAGCCAGGAGGTTGTGTGTGGTGACAGGGAGACTGAGGGCACAGCTGTGCCCTGTGGACACACTGTGTTAATGGCAGGCCTGGCAAGAAGAGAGCATACCCACCCACCCACCCCCTCACGGCCCGAGTTAGCTCAGCTCTGTGGCTCTGCCTCCTCCGGACCAGGTGCCCTCACCGTGCACTCCTGCAGCCTCACGCAGACCTGGCTGCAGCATGGAGCGCGTGCTGCTGCCCCGTGACCATGGCTGTCTCTGCCCCGGACAGTGAGGACCTTCAGGGCAGAGCCCCCTCCCCTGGCCCTGGCATTGTGCTGGGCATAGGGAAGTAGCACTGGGAACATGGAGAAAATTGGATTTGCTTCCCGGTAAGGATGAAACCAGGGCAATGCCGTGGCATGTTGTCAGGGTGGAGGTCCCAGGGCGTGTGTGTTTGTCCTTTTCTCTGTGACCAGTGGGCTCAGTGGTGCCCCCAGCCCACTGTGAGCATATAATAGGTGCACAGCAGCCTTCCCAGCCGTCTCCTCTCGTTGAGCTCGCACAGGTCCTTGCCGGTCCCCCGGGAGAGCGGGGCTGTGGACGCCGGGGCTCCTGCCCCAGCCTTTCACGCTTAGCCCGGTGGCTGTGGCTGCTTGTCCAGCGCTTGCCTGGTCCAGTGGGCAGCCCAGCACACCTGGGAGAAGACCTGGGTGTGAATCCCACCTTTGCCTCTGGCCGGCAGCTTGGCCTGTGGCGGGTTCTGAGCCCCAGCTTCCTGGCTGGGAATTGGTAACAGAAAAGCTCCTTCCCTGTGGGCCTAAGAGTTAAAGGAAGTAGGGGCCAGAAGCTGCGAGGAGGCCTGCCGGGCTCCCTCCCCTCCTGGAAGGCTGGGCTGTCTGGGGAAGGGGAGTGGCTTTGCCCTGAGTGGGGTGTGCTCGGATGAATGGGGGCCATGCTCCCCTCCTCCCCATGGCCTGAAGATGACAGCAGTGGCCCTGCTGCTCCTCCACCCCACGCCCATGGCCAGACCCCTTGCTGCCAGGAGGTCTCTGCTTGAGGGCACAGCAGGGCTTCCGCCCCCTGCCCTGTGACTCAGGCATGTTTCTTGCTCCTCTGCTACTGCCATCCTGGGAGAAGGGACTGGCTGACAATGCAGGGGCCAGGTGGGGGGCAGAGCCAGGCTTTCGTGGGCAGGGAGAGAGGTTGGGGTGCAGGCAGTCCCAGCCGGCAGAGGAGGGATGAGGGGTGTTCATTGCTGGCATTCTTACTGCCCTTTTATACCACAGCAGTCGGTACTTCTCCAGTGCTGATTTGGGGGTGTCGTTCTGCGAGGTGCCTGGGGGTGCCGGGCTGGCATCCTGTCTGACGTGGAGTTGAAGTTGCTATAACAACACTGATTCATGTAATTGCAGCTTCCCCAGCCGAGCCTTCTCCTCTGGTTCTCTGTCACACACACAGGCACACACGCTCGTGCATGCAGCTTGGTGCGCACGCCTGGGGCCCGCCCACACGGAGGCTGCAGAGGGCTGGTGCCGGCAGGGCTCGTGGGCCTGGGCACGCCAGGCCTCCCCCACCCCAGTGCTTGCCCCCGAGCATCTGGCCTGTGTGTGTGGGGATGTCAGGTACTAGTCAGAGGAGGGGGTGGAAGCTTGTTCCCCAAGAGGGGACTGATCGGCATCTGGGAGTGGGCACACGCCGGGCTCCGTGACTCAGTGTCCCCCACACGCAGGATGAGCAGCGGTGCCCGCGGGTGCCGACTGTTCCTGATGCCGAGGCAGGCAGGGCTCGTCTTCTGCTCCATTTGCGGCTAGCCAAGGAAGCCACGCTGTGGGAGGTGACAGTGTATGCCCAGGTCATCAGGGGGAGGGGACTTGCCCTGAGCTGGGGCTGCTGCTGCCACTGAAGGAAGCAGGAAGGCTCTGCAGTCCATCATGTGCGGCTCCTTGGTTAGGTGTGTCATACCCCTGCGAGTGCTTTCCTCCTTCCACCCGGCACTGGCTCCGAGAGCAGGGTGTCCAGCCTTTGCCTCCATCTCCTCCCATCCCCCACTAGACAGGCAGGCTCCAAGGTTTCCCGGCAAGGGAAAACCTGGTGGGCTCTGTGACTCACTCCTACCTCTACCCCTGGCCCCGAGCCCCCCCGACACCCTGATCTGCACCGCTGTGCCTTGGAGGGGCTGAGAGGGTCAGCCTGGGTCCCAGCTCCCCTGTGCCCACAGGGCCCTCTGAGCTTCTCTCTCTCCTGGGCACCCATTGCCTGGCTATGGGATTTAGTCATTCGTCCTGGGGACCTTCACTGAGTGGGCAGGTGCTGGTAACATAGAGTGGCTGAGATATGGCCTTGGCTGCCACAGCTGTGGGAGACTGGGCTGGAGAGGTGCCTGCAGTGATAGGTGTTTCCCCAGTGCCCAGTGGTTGGGGGACTGGGCCAGACAGAGTTCCCCAGGGAGTGGCTTTTGGCATTACTTGGGAGAGACTTGGAGCCCAGCCATGGCCAGGGCAAGGCTATCCAGCCTGGTCTGCTGCAAGGGCCTAGGCTGCTATGTGCCTGGTTTGGATCTGGGGTGCAGGGACGGGAGGCTGGGGCAGGGCTGGCCTGGGGTGATGCTGGGAGGCTGCAGGGCCAGCTGTGGGTGTGGGGGGGAGGGATGAGGACAGGCATTGTTGAGGCATTTTCCCTTTTTATTTTTTAAAAAAGTCCTTATCTCACTTTCCAAAATGTAGTTCCTATTCTGACAAGGAAAACTCAGCTCAGGGAAGCAAAGGCAGGAGAGAGGAGGTCCCCTGTGGTCCCCTTCACCTCGTGCTAATGCCCAACTTTCCTTAAGAACTTTCTCTTTCCAGTCTCTTTTCTATTACGGATGTCATACAAAATTGTGACCTTACCCTGCCACTTGTTTGCATGCTTACTGCTTCTGCAGAGAGGCAAGGCCACCTGCTGGGAGAGGGCTGCCCAGGGGCCATAGTCTGCTCTTGAGCCCTGTGAAGGGGCTGCCCTGAGAAATGGGGGCCCAGCCTAGGTGAGGGCCCGGTGGGCGGCCCAGGAGCAGGGCCTGGCCAGCCTTGCATGTCACGACTGGGCATGTCCGCCTCAGGGCCCTCTCCCCGCTGCTACTGCCAGAGCCCACACTCTGCAGCCGCCTGCTTGAGAGTGAGGCCTGGCCCCACTGTGGACATGCGGTGTGGCCTCTCTGTGCCTATTTCTTACTTGTGCAGTTTTTGGGAGAGGGAAATGAGTTCTTGCATTTGAAAGGCATCAAGGTAAGTGTTGGACAAGGGCTGGCCCGCCGCACGCCCACCCCCTGTTACTGTTGTGGTTTGCAGACTCTCAGAGCATACTGGGCAGGAGGGGTACTCAGGGTGCATTCTCTTGCCCTCTCTTTTTCCAGCTTCAGTTTTGTCCTCTGCTGGGGATAGCTGCGTGGGAAGGCTTTTCACACCCTGGGAAGAATGGGATTGGTCCCCTCACTCTCCCCTGGAACTTGAGGACCCTGCTTGGGACTGAAGTGCCTGCCAAGCTCCCTTTACCAGTAGGTCTGGTTGGAGTCAGGAGTTGAGGTGGGTGGTGTTTGGGTGTCCCCCTGCCCTGTAGGGCCTGCTGCAGCAGCTTGGAGCCCTGGAGGCTGAGACTGGCACTGCTCTTGGAGCCGGAGTGGTGAGCTAGGGGCTTGGCGCTGCACCTGACTTGGGGAGTTGGGGGTGGTCTCAGGTGGAGCACTGTGAGGACTTGGGATGGGGGGTGTACTACTGGCCTTGGCGCTGCCCCATCTGGCAGCCTGTCTTCTCTTTGGCATGGTCTCTTGGCATGAGCACCTGTTGGTACCTCCCCTTGGGGCAGAGAAGGTCTGTGAAGGGTTTGAGGGTGTCTGTGACATGTTGGGCCTGTCTCTGAGAATTGAACTGGGAAACGATGGTGTAAGGATGAGTGGGTGTCCCCCACCTTCCCCAGAGCACCCAGGTGGGAGTGTGCTAGCTGTCCTCAGAGTGCCCTGGTGGGAGCTATGCTGGCCATGCTGTATTTGTTTTAGAAGCTATGGCACCCCTTTCCCCAGACAAGCGTGTCTCTGAGGCCTGGGCAAGCACTAGCTGATTAACCCACATGCTGCCTGTCCCCTGCTACAGGGCTCCAGGTGTGAGTGCGCCACGTGTGCAAGGCTTGCATTCAGCTGGCAAGGAGGGTTTGGGGGCTTTGGGGTCTAGGGATTAGGCCAAGGGGTTGGGAGAAGAGACCTGGTTGCTGGAGGAGCCTTGACTATGCAGCAGCCTCAGTGACGCTTGCTTTGCGGTATGATACCTGCTCTGTGGTGTGCTGATCCATTCTTGCTGGCAGTGGCTCTTTGAGGCATGGGACCTGTGCCCATTGTACAGATGAGGAGGCCAAGGCTCTTGGGTTTAAATCACTTGCCCAAGGTGCTTGGTGTGCGGGAGGACAGTGTGTGCTGCCCTGTGCTGAGCTGCTTGGGCTTGGTGCCCCAGCCCTGAGGGTACTTGTTTGCAGAAGGATGCTCCCAGCCAGGTCCTCAGAGGCTGACATTAGAGCCACATCCAGAGACCTGTCAGGTGCCCTATTAGCTCAACACCACCTGCTGCGTCAGTAACAGCACCTGGAGCCTGGGAGGTGTGGTCCACCTGGGCCTTCTGGGGCCACAGAGAAGCTCATGCTCTACTCAGAAGCTGGAGTGGGCCCAAGGGCACCAGGCCTGCTGTGGGGCTCCTGGCAACAGTACCCAGGCCTGTCAGAGCACATCACATGCCTGTGTTCTCGGAGGCACTTCTGGTGTTAGCTCAGACTCCCTGTGGCCACCCCCAGAAGCAGGGACTGGGATATCTCCTTGTTAACACCAGGCAGTCCCTAATCTCTCTGGCCCTACGGATTGGCTGATTAATGAGCATTTCCTGTAAATGAGATCTACCCTACGTGTTGCTTCACAACTGGCTGGTTACCCTGAGCACAGCGCGTTCGAGGTTTGTCCCGTTATGGCGTCTGTTGGATCTGCACCGTTGGCGCTGTGATGTATTTCCTACTAGTCTGTTGCTGTGCACATGCTGTGTTGTGTTTGATCGTGTTGTGATTAACACACAATAAGATGCACAGATCTCGAGTGTTCAGTGTTGGAGTAATGAACATGACCTAGGACATTTTCACCCACAGAAAGTCCCTCGTGTCCCTCCCTGTCTCCCTCTCCCAATCCTGTGTTCAGTCACCACATGTGAGTTTTGCCTCTTCTGGAATTTCCTGAACAAGGTGTCATGTGTTGTGACTCTCCTTGGCCTAGCTTCTTGTGCTTCACGAAGCGTCCTGTGATTGTGGTGTCAGTGCCTTCTCCCTTCGTGATGCTGGCTGCTGTTTGTCCCTTCCCATGTTGGTGCATGCCTGGGTGGTTTGGGGTGGTTGACCCTGACAAGGCTGCCTGACGAGGCATAAGGCTCTGCGGGACGCGTGTGTCCGGCTCTCTTGGTGAGTGCCTGGGGGTGGGATGGCTGGGTCTGGGCAGACGCATCTTTATCAGAAACTACCGAATGGTTCTCCAGAGTGGCAGCTCCACTGTGCACCCCCAGCCGGGGAACCAAGGTTGCTCCTGCTTCTCATGGGTCGTGGAATAATGGTGACATACATTCTGCACATTCTCACGGCCTTGTTTTCACATTAGTATTATCTTCTGAGCTTTATCCCACGTAACTAAGTATGTATTTTTAGACACTATTTAGAGTTGCCACACACTATGTAGGTGTGTGACGTAGTTGATTATTTCTCCATTATTGACTATTTAGGTGGTTTCTGGTTTTGCAGTGCTTTTAGCTTCTGACTATTTCTGTCCAGATTTCTTGGAGCACAGCTCTTGGGGTACAGAGGGGTCTCTCTGGCCGATTGTTTGGGGGGGGGCTTGTGCTGCTTTGTACTCCTATAAGCTGTGTCTGAGACTGGGGGCCCAGGCACTGCCCCCACCATGTGTCCACGGGTCCAGTCTGATGGATGGCATGTCCTGGTCATAACTAGCTTTCCTGTAATTTTTCACTAGTTTGATTCTCACATGCTGATGGGTCACTTGCTTTTCCCACTCACTTCCTCGATTTAGTTCATACTATGTTAGAAAGTTTTTAAAAATAAATTTGTAGGAGTGCTTTATAGATTAAGGACAGCAACCTTTGTCATATTTGTTGCAAATATGTTTTCACTTTATCTTTTGCCTTTTAATTTTGCCTATGTTGCATTTTGATTTGTATAAGTTTTTTTTTAATATGCTGCCACATCTGTTTGTGTGTGTGTGCGTGTGTATGCGTGCACAATGTTGCTTTTGTATTTGGTAAATGTTTTCTTTTGGGTTGTTTTAATGTTTTATTTTTAAACCACTTAACCCTTTACTCCATCTGGAATTCAGGTGGGTTCCACTGCATTTTCCCAAGTCTTCCTTCTGTTTGGACGCGGGATGTCGGATGCCTGAATGTCTGCTGCAGAGACGCATGCAAGAGCTCTTGGAGAGGTGAGGTAAGCTCTGAGAATGCTGCCGCTTCCCCTGCACAGCGCAGAGATGGGGCAGCAGGCTTGTGGAGCTCTGCCAACACCGTCCTCTGCCTCCTGGGTGACTTCAGGAGCTCTTCCCTCTCCCTGAGTGCAGGTTCCCTGTGTTGGTCTCTCTGCTTGGCCAGGTCTTGCTGGGATCTGCCTAAAGCTGCTTTCCTGCTGGGAAAAGCAGGCCTTTCCACTGTGGGTGTCCAGGGGTGAGCCCAGCACAGTATTCCCTCATACTAGGCACTCATGCTGGGGACTGGGAGTCCTGTGTCTGGGCAGTTCCTCCAGCTGGCCTTGTCCCTTTACTTCTGGTAAAGTACCTTCTCCAGGGCATGGAGCCTTGTTTGGTCCATTTGGGCTGCTGTAACAAAATGCCATAAACCGGGTGGTGACATATTTCTTTCCCACAGTTCTGAAGGCTGGAAGTCTGAGATCAGGGTGCCAGAAGGGCCAGGTCTGGTGAGGGCCCACTTCCGTGTTACAGACTGCTGACTTCACGACATGGTCTCACATGGTGGAAGGAAGGCTAGAGAGCCCTCTTGAGTCCCTTTCATAAGGGCACTAATTCCACTAATGAGGGCTCTACCACCATGACCTAATCACCTCCTAAAGGCCCCAGCTCCTAACACCATCACCTTGGGAGCAGGATTTCAATATGTGAATACTGAGGGGACTCAGACATTCAGACCATCGCAGGCCCGTCGGGCTCCAGTGTCACCCTTGTGATTCTTAGGTTTCCTTCAAGGGGAAACAGGGCAAGAAGGTGTATATTGTGTGTTACTGTCTCTTTCTAACTCCCCCATTTCTGGGCGTGTGGGTAGGTGGGAGAGATGGAATGAACTTCTCAAGGTTGCACACTGGTCCAGCCAGAGTGGGGATTCAGACCCAGGTGGTCTGTGCTGTCCCCTCTCCCCGACTCTGGTGGGACTGTGTCCTCTATGTGTTTATAACAGCCAGCCGTGCAGCCCGCTGCACAGGGGACCTCCGAGGCCCCCGTGGTCCTGGAGGGCAGCCTAGTGGTGGGAGGTGGAGTTCTCCAGGCCCTGCCGCTCTCTTCCTTTCTCCTCCCACGCTCCATGCGTCTGCACAGCTTTATTCAGTGCCACCTCGGCCTGGGCTGGCTGCTGGGGACTTAGTGGAGCCAGCGGAACCTGGGGAAGGAAGCGGGTTCTTGCCTTTTGGATTTTCGCTGCTGCAAATAGGTGTCTCTGTGTAGTGAGGTTGCCCAGAGAGCCAAGTGCTGGTGGCGTCAGGAGCTTGATTTTATTTTTTCATTAAGCCACTTGATTCACTAATTGAAGAGTCAGGCCCTTGCTGTGCACGCCATGATGACTGGATGGCGGACTTCGTTGGGAAGTGCACCGAAGGCTGCCCAGTGGGCTGAGTGTTTGTCCAGCTGCTGGGAGGCCTGCACGGTGGGTCCCCATGGAGCCCAGGAAGCTGGTTCATGGCCCTGGGTCCTGTCCTGCCCAGGGCCTGCCCCATCCTTCCCTGCAGAGACTAAGGGACATGCCCATGCTGTCCTGACTACCACGTGTGGTGCTCCTCACCTGCCATCTGCCCTCCCCATGGGCCTGGGCCTGGCCCTGGGCGTGCACCCCTGTCCTCACAGAACCAGATGTAGACATCTGCTGTAGGCACCCTTGAGCCCTACCTTGTGCAGCAGCCAGGAGACTGCCCAGTCCTCATCAGTACCTGGGTGCAGACATGTGGCTTATCTCTTTCAGTATCCCAGTGCCCAGAACAGGGCCTGGCATGGGACAGGCTCAGAGCATAACTGCGACCAATGTTGCTGCCCCCATGGGAGACCCATTTCTGTCTAGGTACTGTTGAGATGTGTTGCTCCTAAATTTGGGCATCCTGTTTCCAGCCTGTCGCCCCCTGAGGGGAAAGGGGCCGGGAGCTGATAGTGTTTGGGCACCTGCCCAGCACTGGGTCCCATGTAGGTGTGTAAAATGTGGAATGGTCTGCTAGAGCAGTCTTGGCCGTGGATGGCAGGGGCGAGACCCCAGGCTGGGCTGAAGTCCCTCTCTGCCCTACCCCAGCCTCACCCTGTCCTTGCCGGCTCCTTCTCCATGCCTTTCCTCTTCTCAGACTGCCTTTACTTGAGAGAACTCTCCAGGGACCTGTAATTCATGGGTTTCCTGCTTCTAAAGTGATTTGCTTGGAAACCAAGTCCCCAGTGAATGAACTTTAGTCTTTTAATTTTTTTCCAAACTGACACCTCTTGGAGACCTTCTCCTTTGCTCCACTTGACAGCACATTAACTGGAGACTAGATTTTCTTTCCTTTTGGTGTTGTGATCTTGTAGAGTTTGTTCTGCTGGCAGTACTGAGTCCTTCCTCCTCAGGCCTCCTCTTTCCCCTTTCTCCCTTCCTGTCTGGCCTCTGCCTGGAGGAACAAGGCTGTCTCCTGGATCCCAGGGGTCCGGGTCCCAGTCTTTGCTCTGTTCCTGTCTCTGCCCGGGTCCTGCATCTGTACCACACCCGGCTCAGCAGGCGGCTGGCAGGTTCCAGCGCTGGGATTCTGTGCTAGGCCCTGCCTTGGCTGACGTACTTCCTCTTGCCTAGCCTGCAGCCAGATCCTGGGGTGGCTGGTAGGAGAAGGCCTGCCGGTGGGGTCATCTCTCAGAGAGCAGGGTCAGCACTCCTCTGCCATAGGGACAGTGTGGTGGGCTCGGGGTCCTCTGATGCTGTGCCAAAGTTGGGAGGGCAGCCTCATCCTGACCCCTGCTCTCAGGGGCCCTCACTGTCACAGACCCAGCCCTTGGTATGGCCTGGGGCAGGTTGTGGGGAGGTTGGGAGGTCCTACTGTGGCCTGGGCAGGTATGGAGGGGACTTTGGCTGAGGGAGGTAGGAGCTCTTAGACCTGCCTAGGACTTCCTCCTGGAGGATGGCAGTGAGCCCCCTGTGAAGTTGTCCTCCATGCCTGTCCTCATTTCTTGGGCCAGTTGGGGGTGGCTGGGGAATTGGGAGAGTTCAGCTTGTCACTGCCATCCCACTGCCTCCCTGCTGGGTGAGTGTTTTCCCAGACTCCCCTCTCTCAGCCACCAGTCTGTGTGAGGCCCAGCTGGGCCTTTGAGACCACTCCAGCTATCCTTTGAAGGTGGAAGCGCTGCCAGGCCTGAGCCTGCTCCCACGGCCCTGGCCCAGGTCTGTGTCCTTTGGCACCTTCAGGGACCAGATGGTTTTCTTCCCAAGTGAATCACACCCAGCTCTAGGCCTGGTTCTCATATCTGCTGCCTAGTCCTGGGAGGCCTTCCTGCCCCCTCTTTCCCTGTGACACCCAGAGACAGAAGCCGAGGGAGACCCGCTCGGGATCTCAGCAGGTAGGTGAGAGAGAGGAGACCCAGGAGATGCTGGGGAGCAGGCTGGGGAGGCAGCCTGGAGAAGTGGAGGGAGGTAGAAGGGTGGGAGTAAGCACCAAGAGGGAGAGGCCCACAGTGAGGGAATGGCAGTGACAGGGCAGGGCCGGCATGCTTGAGCACTCGTTGTGGTTAAGGAACATTCTAGGTCCTTTTGCGTCTGTGAGCTCAGTTTCCTCCAGCATCCGTGTGAGGCAGGTACTGTGTTAAGGCCAGTTTCATAGAGGAGAGGTCGTGGCTTGGAGGTTAGGGAAAGTGCCTGGGGTGACACAGGCAGCAGGTGGCAGGGCTTGCCCAGCAGGGCAGTCCCTAAACAACCCTGCTTTTCCCGGGAAAGGAGGACTAGGGGGTTGTGGTCAGCACAGAAGCAGCACAATGACAGCGTGTAGGTGAACGGGAGTGGCTGTGTTCTGGTACAGCTTTGTCACAGAGGCAGGCAGAGGGCCCCTGGCTCATTTGCCAGCCCTTAGCTTAGACTAAAAATCTTGTATTCATACTCTGTTTTTTGAGTGGGGGCTTAACTCACATACAGTAAAATTCACATGTGTTATGTACACAGAGTGATACATTTTTACAGATGTGTTCACCTGGGTAACTACCACCCTGATCAAGAAACAGCATTTCTAGTGCCCCACAAGGCACCTTGGGGATCCTGTCCAGTCAGGACTTCCAACGAGGGTAACCTCATGTTTGTCATCATAAACAAGTTTGTCTGTTTTGGTGATGTCAGGTTTATTGAAGTATGATTTACGTGTAGTGAGATTTACTTTTAAGTGTACAGTGAGTTTTGATAAATTCATACCGTTGTACAGGCACCACTGTATTTAAGATATAGAGCATTTTCATCACCCTGAAAATGTTTTCCTGCTTCCTTGTCATCTGCTCCTGCTCCCAGTCTTAGCCCCCAGTGGTCACTGGTATGATTGCTGTTCCTTTCTGTTTTTTTCCTCCTCTTCCTGGAACAGTTTGTGTGGAATTGGTATTATTTCTTCCTTAAATGTTTGATAGAGTTTGCTGTGAAGCCTCTTGGCCTGGAGTTTTCTTTAATAGAAGGTTTTCAACTACCAGTTCAATGTATTTAACATATATAGTACTATTCTGGTTGTTTGTTTCCTCTTGTGTATGCGCTGTTATTTGTGTCTTTCAGAGAATTTATTGATTTCATCTAAGTGGTTGAATTTATGGGCATAAAGTTGTTGATAATATTCCCTCACTATTCTTTGAATGTTTGTATGCTTGCAAGAAAAAAACTTTCTCAACTAGGATATATTTTTTTTATAGTTCCTTTTGTCTTTAGTCTGACATTTCCAAGTCAAAACACCATTTCTCAAAGGCACTTAGGTTTTCCTCTCCTTTACTTCAGTTTTGAAGGGTATTTTCACTGGGTATAGAATCCTGGCTTGCCATTTTTTTCCTGTTAGCACTTTAAAGATGTGACTTCATTGTCTTCTGGTTTGCATAGTTTCTAAGAGAAAGTCTGCTGTAATTCTTATCTTCATTTCTTTGTATATAATTTGCATTTTTTTTATAACTTCAAGATTTTTTAATCTTTGTTTTTCAGCAGGTCAAATATGATTTTTCTATGCCCTCCTCTTTTGTTAGATATTTATCTTGCTTACTGTTCTCTGGCTTTTTGAATCTGTAGTATGATAATGTCTTAGTCTGTTCAGGCAGCTGTAACAGAATACCATAGACTGTGTGGTTTATAAACAATAGAACTTTATTTCTCCCACTTCTGAAGGCTGAAAGTCTAAGATCAGGTGTCAGCAGATTCGGTATATGGTGCTGGCCTGTTTCTTAGTTCTCACTTTATCCTCGTGTGGTGGGGAGACAAAGGGTCTTTCTTGGGCCTCTTATAAGGGCACTGATCCCATCTGTGAGTAATTTCTAGTAACTTATCTTTAGGTTCACTGATTTTCCCTCTGGCTATATCGAATCTACTATTGTACGATAAGTTCCTCAGAAGCATTCTTTATTTCTAGTACCATGTTTATTATTTTTAACATTTCCATTTAACTTTGAGAATTCCCATTTCTCTGCTGAAATTCCCCACTGTTCATTCATTTTGTCGATTGTTTCCACTGGGTCCTTTAACATATCAGTCATAGTTAATTTATTTATTTTTGTTATCGATTGATTGATTGGGACAAGATCTCACTCTGTTGCCTGGGCTGGAGTGCAGTAGCATCATCACAGCTCTCAATAACCTCAAACTCCTGGGCTCAAGTGATCCTCTGGCCTCAACCTCCCAAAGTGCTGTGACTACAGGCATGTGCACCATTGTACGTGGCCAGTCATAGTTAGTTTAAAATTCCCTGATAGTTATGATGTCTAAGTCTGGTCCTGCTGATATTTTGTTACTTGAAAATGGTTTGCTTTTTCTTGTGTGTTTTATACTTTTTGACTCATTTGATTGATTTTGATTGATTGTATAGGACTTCAGACTGAGGTAAATAATATTTATACTTAGAAATGGGCATGTCCTGGCTGAGTGTGGTGGCTTATGTTTGTAATCCTAACACTTTGGGAGGCTGAGGTGGGAGGATCACCTGAGGCTAGGAGTTTGAGATCAGCCTGGGCAATAGTGAGACCCCATCTCTACAAAACATAGAAAAATTAGCTGGGTGTGTTGGTATGCACCTGTAGACTAAGCTACTCAGGAGGCTGAGGCAAGAGGATGACTTGAGCCCAGGGATTTGAGGCTGCAGTGAACTGTGATCACACCACCGTACTCCAATCTGGAAAATTAAAAGAAGAAAAGATAATAATAAAAAAGAAATGGGTATGACCCTTTTGCTCATGTGGGGGTTGAGTCAAGCTGATGAGGAGTGGCTTGGATTTGGGTTTTATTGCTGCTATTTTTACCCTCAGTGCACAGCCCAACTTCATATTCCTCTGGAGTTACCTTGTGCTAAGGGTGGGCTGGTATTCCTGCCCCCACCCCCAGCCTTGGGCCTTCCTCCTGTGACCGTGTTGCAGGTGCAGGGAGTCTGTCCCTACACTCTTGCCCTCCCGCAGCAGTAGACTGATCTGGCTGGCACTTAGGTGCTGGTGGCCTGGTGGTGGTTGTCTTATTGCAGCCTTAGTCCCAGGAAGGCCTGGTCTTGAAAGTGAGGTATTCTCAGTGACCGTCTCTCTTCTCTCTGCCAGTCAAACTTTGCCTTGAGTCTTTTGCTCATCTTGTAGAGGAGAGTGTGTCCTGCCCCTGCTCTAATGGTCCTAGGAAGATACTGTACCTGCCTCTTTTCCAGGGACAGAGGGTGTTCTTTACCCTTCCCCAGCCTCTGTGGGTATCTATTTATGCTCTGGGGCCACAGGGGCCAGCCATTGCGGCCCTTGGGCTTTTATTTTTTATGGGAGAGGGGATTCCTGTCTCTCAACTGCAGGGCTGCCCTCTCCTTGCACCTGCACCACTGGGATACTGCCTTGTCCTGCTCCAGGCTTTCTTGTGAGCACCTGCTGGGTCCCTGGCTAAGTAGATGAGTGGATGTGGCTGCCCCGGGCACCCCTCACTTGGGCGTGGCTGAGTTCTTCTTGCCCGCCTATGCCTCCCTCTCTGTCTCTGCTGCCAGGGTTGCGTGCTCCCATCTTGTCTCTCCTTGGACTGTCTGTCTGTCTTTAGGGTTGTGGGCTACTTTTTTGCCCTGAGACCTCTGCTCTTTAATGAGTCCAGTAATGATGATTTCCTAGTTTTGTAGCTTTTTCATGTTGTTAGGTTAGGGAAACACTCTTTTCCAGCCTCCTACATTGTGGGCAGAAGGGGAACTCTCAGTGTAATTGTAAATTGCATTTTTCTAGGTATGAGAGAGCTAGAGCAGTCTTTTCACATGTTTAAGCACCAGTTTTATATTGTGTGTGTGTGTGTGTATTTGAATATTCTGTTTGTGTCTTTTGCCCATTTTTTTTTTTCTATCTCCCTGCAGTTTTTATGAGCACTTTATATATTAGGGATATTATTAGCCTTTTGTGACATATACTGCAGATGTTTCTTCTCAGCTTGTCAGTTGTCTTTTACTGTGCTTCTCATGTTTTTTCCCATGCACAAGTGTTTTTGCTTGTTTGCTTCATAAAATGTTGTCACATTTATCAGTCTTTCCTTTTGTAGCATCTTGATTTTGATTCCTACCTAGGAAACTTCTCCCTACACAGAGGTTAAAAAGGAATTCACTATTTTTGGACCTACTTTCACTGTTTTATCTTTTACATTGATAGGCATGATCCATTTGGAATATATTCTTTTTATTTTGTGAGGCATGGACCAGTTTTTATTTTTTTCCAAATGGCTAACCAGATGTCCCAGAACCACTTATAAAAAGTCCTTCTCTGGTTTGTGATGCTGCATTTATCATATACTAAATTTCCATATGTACGTGGGTCTATTTTTAGACTTTCTTCCTTATTCCATTGGTCTACTTATGTTTTCATGCACAGTGTTTTAATTGGAAGCTTTCTAGCATTTTAAATAATAGTTTTATTACAATATAATTCACATATCCTAAAGTTCACTCTTTTGAAATGTACAGTTCAGTGATTTTTAGTCTATTCATAGCATTGTACATTCATCACCACTATCAAATTCCAGAACATTTTCATCACCCTGAAAAGAAAACCTATACCTATTAGCAGTCACTCCCTCTTCCCCTTTCCCTAGCCTCTGGCAGCCATCTATCTGCTTTCTGTTTCTGTGAATTTTCATATTGTGGACATTTCATAAAAGTGAAATCATATAATGTGTGTGGTCTTTTCTTTCTGGCTTGTGTGTCTGGCTTCTTGCACTTAGCAATTTTTCAAGATTCTTCCATACTGTAGCGTGTGTCAGTACTTCATTCTCTAGGATATTTAAAAGTCTGCTAGTACTAGTTCTTTTTATTTGTTTGGTGTTTTCCCAGTTATTCTTGTATATTTGTTTTCCAAAATGAGCTTCCGTATCAACTTCTCTAGCTTCATAAAAATGCTTTGGGTATTTCTAGTGGGATGGGAAAACTGACCCAAGAACAAGGGGTATCTTTCTGTTTGATCACTTCTACTTTATGAACTTTATTTTCCGAGTGTTTTAAAGTTTCCTCTAAGAGATGTTTCCCATTTCATGTTAAATTTATTCCTACATATATTATATTCTTTGTTGTTGTTGTTTTCTTTTTATATCCTCTAGCTGGTTTTTAAGTATGTGAAGGCTATTAGTTTCTGTATGTTAATTTTGTATTCTTATACTTTACCCCAAAGTATTTTATTGCTTGGATTTTAACATTGTGTCACTAGGGTTTTCCAGGTATGCTGAGGTATCATTTGCAAAGAGATAAAGTTTTATTTCATTTCTTTCTTTTTTTTTTATGTCTTGTTGATGTCTCCTTAAACTTCCTTGGTGTTACCACCAGAGCACTGTTGAACGGTACTAGAGAGAGCAAGCACCTGTTTGTTTTCTTCTTGATCTGTGGGAACTGTTCCTCGTATTGTCCCATTAAATAAGGTGCTCATTTTGGGAAGAGAAATTATTTATTTTATCATTGTAAGACATCTGCTTGAATGTTTTCATCAGAAATGAGTGTGGAATTTCGTTGATGCTATTTTTAGCATCTATGGAGAAACTCAAGCCTTTTCCCTTAGGTCCATTAATATACTAAACTATATTAATGGATTTCCTAATGTTGAACTTACCTTGCATTCCTGGAAAAAAATAAACAGATGGAGTTTTGAATTTTCCTTCTTAGTATTTTATTTAGTGTTTTTGTGTAAATATTTGTAACATATTGGTTTGCAATTTTCTTTTTTCATTTTGTGTTTAGGCTATGTTTATCAAGTTTTAGCATCAATGTTATACATGCTTCATAAAAAGAATCAGGAAATTTCCCTTCATTTTCAATGCCCTAGGATAATTTATGGAGCATTGGAAATGTTTGGCCACATTCCTCTGCAAAACCATCTGGTCCTGGGGTTTTTTTTTGTTGGGGCAGTTTTTGATAGCTTTTTAGATTTCTTTTATTGAATTTTGTCTAAGTATTCTATTTGCAGTGGGTCACTTTTAGTAAACTTCATTCTCCCAAGACATGTACTTATTTTATTTAGGCCTTATAATTGATTTGTGTAGAGATTTATTTGCAAAGTAGAGTCTTATTGTTTCTTAACTTTTTTCTGTTTTAATGGTTATTCTCCTTTTTAAATTCTTATATTGTATGTTCGTGTTCCTCTGCTATTTGATTAAGTTAGATGGTTGTTTGTCTTTTCCGTTATATTGTTTTAGAAAATGGAATTTTGATTTATTAGGTATGTCTGTTGTTTTCTCCTTTCCACCTCATTGATTTTTGCTTTGATTTGTCTTGTTTCCCTCCTTGTAGTTAGTTTTGAATTATCTTGTTGTTATTTTTCTAACTTTTTGAGCCAGGAATTTAGTTCATTTGTTTTCACTTTTTTCATCAAAATACTTAGTGTTACAAATTTTCCTGATTCCTGCTTTAAATGTGTCTTTTTGATTTTCATGTGTAGTATTTTCATTGTTATTATTCTTTAGAAATTCTTCAATTTTGGTTTGTATTTTTCCTTTTATCCCAGAATTGTTGAATAGATTTTTTTTTAAATGGGAAGGACTTCTTGGTTTTAGAAAATATTTCGGATGTACATCTATGTCAGCGCCAGCGCCACAGTGTCTTAGTCACAGCTCTACAGTCTGTGCTCCTGCTTACGGACGTGGTGGGCCTGGCACTCGTTCACATTTTCTTTACTTTCTGTTAGTAATGTTTTACAGTTTTCAGTGCTTGCACCTTTCTTAAATTTATTCCTAGGATTTAAAAAAATGTCCAATGAGTTTTAATTTTATTTTTAACTCAAAAATTTTGGATGTAATTTTAGATTTAAGGAAAAGGTGCCAGATTAACAGGAAGACTTCTTGTATATATTTCACCCAAATTTCCCAAATGTTAACTTCTCCCTGCATTTGCTTTATTCCTGTCTCTTTTGTGTATGTGTGTATATATGGCTTTTCTCTGAACAAGCTGACAGTGAGTTGCAGACACAATGCTTCTTGATCCCCAAATACACAATCTCTTACATAGCTACAGTGCAGTGACAAAATCAGGAAATCAACATGGATATGCCATTCTTGTCCAGTCAGATGCATAGGACAGACCTTGTGAATTGTGTCCTTTTTAGTCCATGAAATCCCAGGTTATGTGTTAGTTTTAGTGATCCCATCTCCTTAGCCTCCTTTTATCTAGAACGGCTCCTCAATCTGTCTTTGTTTTGAGACATTGCCATTGTCGAAGGTGGCTGGTCAGTTCGGTGTTCCTGGTGTTTCTCCTGGCTGTACCCTTGAGGGATGTCATGCTCTTCCTAGTGCACTCACTGTGTCAGGAGGCACGTGGTGTTGGTTTGCCCCCTTGCCGGTGATGTTCACTAGCATCATGCGGTTGAGGTGGTGTCTGCTAGGTTTCTACTGTGTAAAGTTATTTTTTTTTTAAATTAATAAGTATCTTGGGGAAGATACTTTAAAAGTATGTAAATAGCTTGTTATTCATAAAACTTTCACCCACTAGCTTTAACATCCATTGCCCATTCTGACAAGAATCGACTATTGTTATGATGGTTGCTAATTCCTAACACAATTACTAATTGGCTTTCTACTCTATGGAAGAGTCCTTCTTTTTTTTTTTTTTCTTATTTATTTATAACACTGTGGACTCATGGGTTTTTATTTTATTCAATGGATTATATAATTCTTATTATCATTATCTATTTTCATGTTCTAAGTGTGCAGATTTGTCCAGGGGAAGCCTTTTCTAGCTGGTACCTCTGTCCTTTTGATATGTCTCTACCTTTATTTGAGTACTTCCTGGCTCTTCTGCATGTAACAAGGTACTCCAGGGTTATCTTTTACTTTCCCTGCTGTTGGTCTGGAATCAACCATTTTCCTAAGGCATCTTATTTCCTCTTAATTCCTTTTAGTAAAGAATGGTATTTAGGGAGGGGGGAGGGGGGCGGGTATATACATATATAATAAGTGAGATGTACACCATCAGGAAGATGGTCATGCTGGAAACTCAGACTTGTGGGGGAGGGGGGAAGGGCATTTTTTGAAACCTTAAAATTTGTACCCCCATAATATGCCGAAATAAAAAAAAAAAAGAATGGTATTTAGGTACCAGAATCTGTGTGCTGGGGATGCTCATTGCTATAGGGGTGCATAGCAGCTCAGCCCTCTCATTGGACAGAGCAAGGGAGTAGATGTCCATGGTGTACGCACACAGCTATGTCAGTGAATGTGCATGTTTGTGCACGATTATATACACCCACACCCAACTATATTTCTCTGTGAATATTAAAAACCTTGAATTCATACTGACTCCAAGTTCTAATCGAGTACCACTGCTTGGTGAGTGAGTGTGGGAATGCTTGGCATGGATGATACAATGATGAAGATGCGCTCGTCTTCCTCTGTACTCATGGTCCAGTGAGGAGACCATCATGAGGACAGACGTTAGGTTTTGGTGCCTGGTGCAGAGAGTGTGACAAGGAGTCCAGGTGAACGTGGAAGCTGGGATGAGCAGAAGGCACTGCAGACATGGGCCTCAGGTGACCTTGTTCCAGATCTTGTCTCTATGACTTTGATAAGTCACTTTCTCTCCTTGAGTTCAGTTTTCTCATCTTAAAAATGAAGGTTTGAACTAGATCAGATAATACCTGGTATAGGTGCCTCTGCTCCCTCACCTGAGGCCATGGTAGAAATTTGTCATTATCAAGGCTTCCTTTGAGCCTCAAATAGGTCCTACACATCTTCTCCATATGACATTGCAGTCTTGGGATGAGGTGTGACCAAACTGGGGGCTCAGTCTGTCAGGTAGCCTGATCTCATGTTGAAGTCATGGTCTTCACCCTAAGATCTGAGTTGGTTTGGCTTCCAAAGCACCCCTAAGGGCACATTCATGCAGCTGATGACATTTTAGTGGGGCTCATAGGTGGCGGTCAGTGGCTCATAGTGGCTGGTCCAGATGGCATTAGTCAGTTTGAAGGCTCTTACATGGGCTGACTCCTGGTGTCTGTCTGAACCTTGGGTTGAGCAGGAGCCTGGGCAGCTCAGCATCCACTTGGAATGACATGGGCAGGACCAGAGCATCTTGTGGTTGCCTCATAACCATGCTTCCTGGGACAGCTGCTGAGCTCAGTGAGCAGTGCAATCTGGGGCCTGCTGCCTCCCTGGAGCCACAGGGGCTGGTGTTGGCAGCAGGGCCCAGGATGGAGTGGCCTCAGGGCAGTGCCTGGCTGTGGGTCACTCCCAGCAGGCCTCCTGGGCAGTGCAGGTGAGTGAGCAGGTGAGTGCAGGGGATGATGGGGATGGCAACTCATAGCCAGGAGGACTCAGGACAGTGAATGGATGGCACCTAGTGGATTCTTATCTTCTGCCCCAGCACTGCCTCCTGAAGGAAGCTTTCTGGATTCTCATCCTCTCCTGCCTTCTTATCCTGGGATGTTCCCCCACGTGGGAGGTCACTGGAGGAATTCCAGGGTGGGCAGCCATCCATCAGTAGACAGGGGCATATGGTTGGGCAGCATCCTCACCCCAGGGAGTCAGCTGCCCAGCCTGTGTTAAGGCCCATTTTTCTGAGCCCCCTCTGCTTGTTTTCATTCAATGGGGGAAGAAAGCAGGTGGGAAAGGCCCAGGAATTCCAGAGAACTGGAATCCATAGCCTCTTCCCATGGCCCCTCAGAACCTCAGCCCCACTGGCCGCCCTTCCCATGTTTCCCAGCCTGGGGAACACACAGAGGAAGGTTCACTGTGCATCTAGTGTGGGGGTGGGGCTGTATGGTGGGTGGGCAGCAGCCCATGACACCTACTTGGGCCCCAGGATGGAGGGCGGTGGCCAGTGTCATCTCTTTTGGAGAGCTGGATTCCCCAGGGCTGTCCTTGTGCAGGGCTTGATGAAGCCCAAGGGGAAGAGGGTGTGAGTGTGACAGCCCTGGGGTTGGTGCTGGGCAAGGAGGGTGTCCCCATGTTGGTGGGACCATTGCCTGCCACCTGCCCAGGACCTGGCGTGAGTGCAGTATCGGATGCTGGCTGCTATGGGGTTTGGCTGGTGCTCTTCCAGCCCTGCCCATCTCCAGTCCCCAAGGCCCTTCCTGGGGGATGGCAGGGAAAGATTCTAGCTTGGCCAGAAAGGAAGTCAGAAGCATTAAGTGGCCCTGCTGTGAACACTTTCTTCTGGGAGGCCATGGATCTGGGGGCTTCCTCCTCCTCACCAGGCCCCACTGTTTCCCCTGGGCACTGTGGTAGGTGGCGCCAACCCTAACAGATACCAGGGGATAGGGAGCTGCAAGCCCTAAAGCAGCCACATGGGGATATGACAGCAAGGTCTCACAGTGGCAGCTAAGGACTGGTCTCTGTGGGCCTAGCATGGTGGCTGCAGGCTGCTGTGGGACCAGGAGCCCTTCCAGACTTCTAGGCATTAGAGTGGGGCCAGGGACTGCAATGCTGAGAGACCTGGAGTTTGGGAGCTGTCAGTGCCTGGCTCCTGCCTGATGGCTCACGTGTGTCATCTTGTTGGTCCTCACGCCACCCTCTGAGAGTTCCCTTCTTATTTTTATTTTGCAGACGAGGACACAGAGGTTCAAGGACCACAAGACTTGCTGAGACAGCTGGCTTGAGATAGAGCCAGCTAGAGACTGAGCTGGGGCCTTGGGACCAGATCTTCTGCTTCTGGGCTGTGCTGTGCTTTGCTGTGAGTGTCCCCTCCAGAGCTCATGTTGAAATGGAATCGCCACTGTGACAGTATGAAGAGGTGGGACCTGCAGGAGGCGATTAGGTCATGAGGGCCTTGCCCTCAGGGATGGGTTAAAGCCCTATCTCAGGAGTGGGCCAGGTGTCATGAGAGTGGGTTCCTGAGGAAAGGATGAGTTCGTCGCATCTCTCTGTTTCTTGTACTCATGTGCCTTCCTCTTTCCACCATGGGATGATGCAGCAAGAAGGCCCTTGTCAGGTGTGGCCCCTCGAGGTCTGGACTTCCCAGCCTTCAGAACTGCAAGCCAAGTAAATCTCTTTTCTTTATAAATGACCCAGTCCGTGGTCATTTATAGCAGCAGAAAATGGACTAAGACAGACTGTGTCCTCTGCCGTAGACTGAACCCTTTTAGGGACCATCCAGAGAAGTCTCAAGAGACTGGCAGTGTCTAGGGTGGTGAGGGATGCCTGCTGTTGTCAACACGGGTCCTTCGAGGCCAAGTACGGGAGTGGGGGGTGGGGAGGGACAGAGAGCAGCCCTCATAGCAGATCCAGCAGCAATCCCAGGGCCGCAGCCCACCCCAGGCCTCTTGCAGCCTGAGAGTGAGATGCCAGACAAGGTGCTCACTTTCTTGAGACTGCTGCCCACCTGTGTGGTTGCCTACTTCCTACCTGGGGGGAGGCTGTGAGGTCACAGGGGGGTGAAAGGTGAGAGTGGGCAGGTGGGCCGCAGCCTGGCTGCCCGATGGAGGCTCCTGGTTGGGAGCCACCCTGCACAGCAAGTCCTCCCTGCTGCACTCGGGGCTCCTTGTGTGAGACAAGGCTGAGGGTTCCCGGTGGTCTGCAGTGAGTCTCACACTGCCTGGGTCATTGGTCTAGGCCTCTCTTCCCTGTTCCCCTTGGACCCTCTTAGTTGGAGGTTCCTTCTCTCTTTCCAGTAGTGTCTTTGGAGCCCTGTGTCGGGCTCAGGGTGTGTGTGTGTGAATGCAGCGTTCTGGCCAGGCTGCGGGACCTGTGGTTCATGGGAGGGAGTTAAATTTTGCCCCAGGTCGCCATTTGTTCCCTGAAGAACAGGAGGGCTGTGGTCCAGGGATGAACACAGATATGAGCCAGCCCAGTGGGGGCCAGAGCCTCCCTCAGGGACTTGACGTCCCCACATGGGTTTCCACGTGGAAGGTCACAGGTCATGTCTACTGAGGGCCTGGTCCTAGTCGGTGTGTGGATTCTGGGCTGTTTTGTTTCAATTCTCAGGAGTCTTGTGGCTGTGCCCTCCCCGACCTGGCACGGCCAGTCAGCAGCCACCTATCATCTCCTCCCCTTTGTGACAAGCATTGGACCACTCCTTGGCTGGAGCTTGAGGTCCTGAAGGCAGGCCAGGCCTGTCCTCTTCCGCTCTGTGTCCTATCACGTTGCCCAGGTCAGAGGGCCATGGAATGAGTGCTGGAAGGTGAACTGACTCCTCCTCAATGATTGCAGGTGGGAGGGACTGCTACCCATTTTACAGATGAGAAAACTTGGGCCTGGAGATGGGCTGAAACTTGTGTGGGGGCCTGTCCTTGAGAAGGACCTGGACCTGCCTTCTTGCATTGGAGTTCCCTCTGCTCAGTAAGAGGCAGGCCACTCAGGGGAGCCCCAGGTCAGGTTGCATCCTTCCTTGTCTGCGGTGAGGAGGGCAACCCTGGCTTGGGTATTCCCTGCTGGAGTGGGGTCTGGCCTCTGCCTCTGAGGCCCATGGACAGAGGAAAGCACAGCTAGAGTCCTGGCCCTATTCAGAAGCCTGACTGAGGGGCCCAAGCCCCATGCACTGGCCCTAGAGCCCAGGGGTTTGGGGCTCTAGCCTGGAGCTGTGACTGGGAGCTCCAGCAGGCAGTGCAGTGGTGGCCTGCTGGTTGCCCTCTCCCTCCTCCTGGGCCTAGGTGCTTTGTCCTGGGGGCAAGCTGAGTTGCTGGGGTAGTGGCAGGCCTGAGGCGGGCGTTCCCTGGCATCTCCATTTCCTCTGGCATCCTGCAAACAGGATCCGGGCAGTGCAAGGACAGATGGCTCCCTTTAGGCTGGCGGGGGGGGGGGGCATTTGGAAAGAGCTGGCGCCAGCCTTGGGGCCACGAGGCCGGAGGGGTTGGTGACTGGCCTGGAGGGCGGGCACGGAAGCTGCTTGGTAGGAAGCCTTCTTGGGAGTGAGCGGGGCATTGTCTCTGGCCTCTGTCTGGCCTCATTGAGGCAATCCTGGGGCTCAGGCCATTCTTGGGTACAACAGCCCAGCAGCTTCCGCCCACCCTCTGTCCTGTCCCTGCTGCCAGTTTCCGCCTGCCTGGGCTGCGAATGCTTCTGCAGCCTTTGCCCAGCCCCACCTCCCATTTGGCTTAGTCATTGCCTGCTCTGCTGTCAGCACACTCCCCCGAGGGGCTCCCAGGTCCCCCTCATGCCTCGTCGCCATCCTCTGCCTCATCCCCTCTTGGCCGTCCTTCTCGTGGTCCAGCGCCTCCCTCCTCTGAGCTCTGGCTCTCGCTGGGTGCCTGCCTTCATGTAGTCCCTGCACCAGCTGCCTCCTTCTGGAAGCCTGCAGTGCTCCACAGGGTCCTCAGCCCCTAGCACCGTGAGCCACTGAACAGATCATAGCACTTTGGTGGGAAAAAGAGAGCAGGGCCAGAGGGCCCTGTAGCCTTCCTGGCTCCTGTGCCACCATGCTTCCCTTGTGGGAGGCTCTCCTGGTCTCTGGTGAAGTCTCGTCTGAGTGTACATGTGTGTGAGGGTGCTGACCTGTCTTGGCAGGGCAGCTGTGCTGGTCGGCCATGGTCTGACCACCCTCTGGCACATTCCAAGCCTGTACCAGCCAGTCAGCTGACCTTGGGCAAGTTGAGCTTTAGTTTCCTCTTCTTTAAGTAGGATTATAGTTACAATTCCTGCTTCACAGAGTCAGGAGGACTAATGGCATTCACACAGGCAAGGCACCTGGCTCAGGCCAGCTGAGCAGGTGCAGGAGAGGTGGGTGGCCTGACCTGGGCCAGTCACATATCTCTTGGGGCCTCCCCTGGTTCCGCTGTCAATAGGACTCCCATGAGTACCTGACTCATAGAGTTGTGGGACACTCAGGGATGTGAGCTGTGTCACCCTTCGAAAGACCCTGGCGCAGCATCTGGTGAGGGCTGGTCATCGTCTTCTTCCCCCCAGTAAGGGGTGGATAGACCCTGTGGAGGTCCTTGGTCTAGGGGCAGGGGACATAGTGCCTGATCTCACCCTGCTAGGATGTGGCTGACTATTAGGATGAGCGGCTGGCTGATGTGCTAGACTGGGGCCAGCCCTGGGCAAGGACTGCCCGAGAGGGTACCACAGCTTCCTCCAGGGTGGAAGAGTCCTGCCCAGCAGGAGGACGTGCATCTTACAAGGCACAGTGATGCCTGCCCACCTGCTGTGTGTTCAGTGTCAGGCTCTGAGGTCAGGCATGGGTAGGAAGGTTGGGGTGCAGAGGTCACCTGGCTGTCCTGCTGGGACACCTTGGTTGAGAAGTTGGGGCATGGACTGGCTAATCAAGATCAGCAGGGAGGAAGCCAAGGCATAGCCTGGGTGCTGGCAGGCAGAATCCCCAGAAAACAGAGTTGGGGTGTTGGGGTGCAGCATGAGCTGGGGCTGGAGCAGGGCAGGGCCCAGCCTCCTACCATGTGGTCCATGGACGTGGGCGAAGGCATGGGGCTAGAATAGCTGCTGGAACGAGGGCTGGGCTAATCTGGGCTTTTGAAACCCTGGGCCCTGGGTGAGGACTCGGGAGAGTTGGGAGGACACGGGAGGGGGTTGAGTCAAATTCTGGAAGGAAGTAGGGATGCGGGGCACCTGGGGGTTTGCATTGGTGCAGCTGAGGGCCCCATGGCCCCTCCTTGCCCCCCAGCACTTGGGGGAATGCACCTGCTGGATTCCAGGGCCCCCCAGGGGTCCAGGGTGGGTGGCTGGGTGGGGCTTTGAGCAGGCAGAAGACATGAGCTGGCACTTTGTGTTCTCAGGCTGCCTCCTCTGGCTAGCCTTCATCTCTCAGTCCGCTGAGTGAACACAGAGGTGTTACATGTTCCATAGTGCAGAAGAATGAAATCGCAAGTCAGAATGGTGACCAGACTAGGGGTCTTTCCTCTGTCTCTCCTATAGCACAGCCTGTGAATGTTCATGGCCCTCCACTCACCTGGATGGAGCAGGTGGGAGTTGGGCAGCCTCCCTGCCTTCGTTTGCTCCCCCATGGGCCAGGCCTGGTCAGGCTGAGGGGACCCTTGCCATGGTTTAGCTGTGTCCCTCATACTTGAGTTCCTTTCCACCTGCCTGTGCAGGGTCTCCTGCCTCTCATGGATGCTTGTCGCAACCTAGCAGACCTCTCTGCCCACGTGGAGCGATTGACAGTGACTGCTCCCTCTGCCAAGGCTTTCTTGGCCTGTCCAGTTCACTCCCCCTACCCTGTGTCAACTCTCTGGGCCCTCCTTTCTCCACAGTGGCTTCTCTCCCTGGGTGATCCCTTTTACAACTGTCCCTACACAGTGGACTCTCAATCTGCATTCAGCCCAGGCCCTGCATTTACCTCCAGGGCTTGGGATATCGCCGGCCTGTGGCAGAGCCTCAGGGTGCGTCCTTGCACTTGGCCCTCTTGCTGTCTGGCGTGAAGAGGTCACAGCACTGTCACTGGCCTTCTGGGCCAGAACATGGGACTTGTTCTTAAATCTTCCCGGCTGCTGGCCAACCTTTCTGGGTTCCGGCAGCAATCTCTAGCTCCACTGTCGGTCGCTTACCCTGGGCCAGGCTCCCGCAGCAGCCTGTTCTCGGCACTGCAGCGCAGGGAGCCCTCCAGCCACAGGTCTATGGCAGTCCCGGCCGACCTCTGCCAGCGCATCTCTGTCACTTTTAGGAGGTGACCAAATCTCCTTATGTGGCAAGTAGTGCCTTGTGCTTAGCTCCTCTTGGGCTGCTTCCTGCGGAGCTGCCGGACCATTCTCACCTGGGGCTCCAGCCCCCACCTCAAATTCTCTGAGAGCCTGTGTTGGAGCCCTCGCACGGATGATCTGGGTGGGTTCCTGGAGAGATGCACGTGTCCCTGTCCCTGAGGCCAGGGCAGGCCTGCCTTGTCGGTGGTGGGATGGCGTGTTGGGATCGGGCCGTGCCCTGTGTCAGATGTGCTTCCCTGGGGCTGCCTCCTGGGCATTTGAGGAGAGCACCCACCTCTTTCAGAGGGGAACTTTCAGAGTTTCCACCACCTGACCCGTGTCTACCGAAGGCACTCCCTACTGTAGCCCTCCACTTTGTTTCCACACAGATCTTTCTACTTGGTGTTTTATTGGAATTCTACAAATTAAGTTTTAATACTTTGAAATTATACATGCATATAGTTAGGAAAGCAAACGAATTCTACAAGGTTAATTAAGGAAAACAGTAATCTCTAGCTGCCTTCTTCTCTGCCCTCCCCTGAGTCAACTACTTCTAATTCATATAGGAGATTCTTTTGATATTTATCTCTTCTGTAAATGACATGCTCATATTGATACTTGATTTTTTTTTTACTGACTTATTTATTGACTTACAAGACAAGCATTGAAGTCTTTTTCCACACACATGCTTGCTCACTTACAGGTACACACCTGCACACTACACACATGCATGCACACATAACACATACACAACATACGCATGCACACGTACCCAGGCCCACATGCTCACACATGGGCATGCACACATATGTACATACAGGTGTGTGCACACACTTCCTACCTCCCCTCCTCCCTATGTAGCAACATTGTTCTGTCACACTCCCAGGTGGATCAGGGCTTCCCTAATCATAACCACACCTGCTACTGAGAACTGAGCCTGCTGGTGGTAAACCAGGATGATGCATCTCCTGCCCAACCTTCCGTTTTCCCTGGAGTTCATAATTGCCTTTGTGTGCCTAGGGTTTCATGTACCTCTCAGGAGCTTAATCTGAATCTCTTCTCCAGTTCTCCATCTCACTTTCCTGCACATCAATGGTGTATTGTTTTGTCTTCCTAAGAAGTGTCTCTAGGATCTTCTGCTGGGGCCTGGTCACCAGGTTGCCCTCCTTGCCCGGGTCTCCTTCACCGTTCTCCTTCCTTGCGCAGTCCCTGGTTTTGATGGCACATGTCCTTGAGCACTTCCTGCGAAAGGGTGCGTGGAGGGATATTTGCAGACCCTTCTTGTTGGAAACATCCTCCTGTGGTCCTCCCCTTGTGCTCCTTCCAGCACTGGGGCCGTTGGGACCTCCCAGGTCACTGTGGCTCGTTTGCTTGGGGCACTCTCCTTGCCCAGGGATCCTGATGTCTCACAGGGCTTGAGGCAGCCTATATGGTTCTGGACAGTCATCTTGAGTCCTGTTTGTGATGATTCCCTTCCCTTTGCTTTTTCCGCCTCTCTGGAATTCCTGTACTCGGCTGTAGAAACTCCTGGGCAGACCCCGTTGTCTCCCTTTTGATTTTTGTGTTGTTTTGTTCTACTTTCTGGGAGATGTCAGCTCTGTCCTTCCCCTTTCTGTGGAGTTCTTCACTTCTGCCGGCAGGTTTTCATTTCTCGGCACTCTTCTGTGTTCTCTGGAAGTCCCTTCTTTCAGTGTCCTGTTCCTGTCTCTGCACTCTCGTGATGGCAGTGCGTGGGGGTGTTAAAGGGCCTTCGCTGTCTGGGCTCATCTCTCAGAGGGCAGTGGGAACAGGTGCACTGGACCTGAAATCTTTCTCTGCCAGCCACCAGCTGTGTGGCCCTGGGCAGGTTACTTCATCTCTCTGTGCCTCAGTTTCCTCATCTGCAGGGTGCAGACAATAGTGGCTCTGGGTTTACAGGCTTATTGTGAGGATGAGCCCATGAAAAGAGTGAAGCATTCAGTGAGAGTTTTATAAATACATGCTGAGTGTTTTATAAATGTTAACTTGTGTCCTGTTACATTTTAAAGTTTCTTCTCTGGATAGGTTCTGTTCCCTCCAAGTTGTGTTCCCCTGGTGGCTTGGGCTGTCTTCCATGTCAGAGGTTTTCCCCTGTGGGGCCCTGGCATGTGGGGTGCCCTCCACTCACAGGGCTGAGACCCACCTCCCACATCTCCCGACCCTCACCCAGGGCTCCCCGATTGCCACCTGCCCTTCAGGGCCCGCTGTTCTCCAGGCAAGCAGACACCCCAGGCCGCCTGTGCCGGGGAAGTACGGAGAACGTGGAGGGAGGCATAGTGGTGACTGTGGGCAGGGCTGGGATGTGAGGCCTGAGAAACCCATGGAGATTGTAGTCTGATGGCCCCTGGGGGTCCCTGAGTTCCTTTCAGGGGTCCCTAAAGTCCTCCCTCTGCCAACTGCATCCCTGTGTGGGGCCACATTTCTTCCTCTGCCCCAACCAGAACGACGCGGTGGAGCAGCTTACGCCAGAGCAGGCGGAGTCCATCTCTGCTCAGCCCGCCCAGAGACTGACACAAGTGCAGGACGGGACCACTGCTCTCTGGGGGGGTTTGTTTTGGAAAATATAGTTACTTTTATAAAAATGTGTTATTTGCAGTAATGTGTTTATTATTTCCAATGCCTTCATAAATATAGTTTTTAAGTCTCTGCTTTAATTTCTAATAGAGTAACTATTGGTGAATAGAACCTATGTCAGCCAACCTCCTGGGATCCTCGATGCTTCTCAGCAGTGTCATGGGCCCCAAGACCCAAGTGCTTGGGGCCCACCAGACTAGGTGGTGTCCTGGTGCCACCTACTGTGGATGGGCCCCTGTGGCATGGGGCTGGGCCTCTTGCTCAGAGGGGACAGGGCTGAGCTGCCTCTGCCACCCTGATTCTGCCGATCCGGGCCTGCCTCTCACCCTTTGTGAAGCTTACTTTGTGCTTCACCTGCCTCTGGCTTCTGGAGTTTGTATGGCTGCACTGAGCAGCTGCTGTGAAGTGTTCAGAACCTGGATGGCCCAGACAGTGGGCTCTGTAGTGATGTCGTGAGGATGCAGGCAGATCAGACAGATGTCCCCACGGGGACTTGCATGCACAGGGGTGACACCACAGAGGCAGGAAGTCTGTGGATGGCAGCTCTGACTGTGTCCAGGCTGGAGAGTTACGTCTTGTGTGCGCTGAGTCCCTGGAGCTTGGCTCACGGGAGGAGGGGTTTAGTGGAATGCCGAGCTGCCCGGGCCAGGGATAGCTGGTGTCGTGCTGGGGATGGTGCCAACACAGTTAAGTATGTACTTGCTATTTGTAACCCTTAATGTGCTTCCATTTATTTCTCACAACAACCCTAAGAGGTAGGTCCTTTTATTCCCTTCATTTCACGGGTGAGGAAACTGAAGCCCAGAGAGGTCCAGTAGCTTGTACCCAGCTGCATAGCTAGCAAAGCCAGGGCGGATTTACCTCCAGGCAACCTGACCCCAGCTCTACCACCCCATCATGTGCGTCTCAGGAAGATGGAGCTAGATGTAGACCAGGTGGCAGGAGCTCTGTGTTTTTCAGTCCTGGTGCGGGCCCTGGCTCACACCGTATAGTGACCCATGCCTGCATGTTGGGGGAGCAGCAGGAACCAGTGTTCCCAGAAGCCAGGCAGGGATGGGCTTATGGGGGGTTTGGAGAGCAAGGGGAGCCAGGGCTCCAAATGGGACATCCATGGTCTTTGGGAGCCAGCAAGAGGGCTGGCCTAGCTGGGGGTCCCATAGGGAGGGGCGGGGCTTGCCCTCAGCAGGGCCGTGTCGTGTTCCAACACTGGGGCCAGTGGAATAAGAAGCCGCCAGAAGGGCTTGGTGGGGGGGTTGCTGCCCTAGGGGTGGTGAGGAGTGTGGGGTGGGCTTGGGAACAGGCACAGCAGAGCCAGGCTCAGGGGTCAGGGCAGGCATGAGGCCCCTGTGAATCTGAGCTTTAACCCTCCCCTCTTCGCCTCCCTTCCCCCTCCCTTTTTGTGGTTCCTCCAGCTCAGCAAGGAGGCTGCCGGCCCTGCCCTCTGTAAGAAGATGTCTTATGGATCCATCACTGGCGGAGGTGGCCTGGGAAGCCGTGGCCCTTTCGGGGCACCCTCAAGACAAGGCTATCAGCCCCTAGGTAATGACAGCAGCTGGCAGCGGGGGTGGTGGGATAGCAGTGGGAGGAGCCTTCAGGCTTAGTCACGCTGGTGGCTAAGTAGAGGGGTTCTGTTCTTCCAAGAGAGAAACCTTGCCCGTGACCTGAGACCGTGGGTGAGTGTTGAGCTCCAGCCTGGGGCAATTTGGTGTCAGGAGAGGAAGGATGTGGAGTGGCTGGCCTTTTTTTGGGGGTAGACCTGGGTGTCCAAGGTCCTGCCCTGAGGATGGAGCTGGCACGTAGAGTACCAGCTGCTGGATGGTGGTGCTCTGGGTGTTTGGAGAGCGGCTGAGTGCATGAGCAATCTTCTCTAGTCTTCCTAATGGCAGTGTGGAGCAGGTGGCTCCGTGCAGCCGGCAGAGGGGTCACGGGGGCCTGTGGGGTGACAGATGCCTCCCCACTGCCATGCAGAGGGAGCTGATCAGAGCTGGGATCTACTTCTACTGTGTTTCCCCGAAAATAAGACAGGGTCTTATATTTATTTTCCCTCAAGAAGACACCCTAGGGCTTATTTTTAGGGGGTGTGTTTTTAAGTATGGTACAACAATCTACATTTATTCAAATATAGTTAAGTTGTCTTCTTCTGGAACATCATCATAACTCTCCAAACCCCGAATTCCATCCTGAATTTCTTGTGACTCTATTTTCTTTAGAACCATTGGCCCCAGTCTCTCATGTCGAGCAATAGAGGTCTCATTAAATGAGCAAGGCTGGCTTATTTATCAGAGATCCACTGAATCCTGGGTCCAGTCTGCACAGTGGAGCAGAAATGATCTCTCTGGGCTCAGTAGGAGACTGCTTGCTGAAGCTTTTTCCCTATCCCCTGGTGTTTGTAGGGGGTGAGAGAGGCCCACAGTGCTGAGTAAAATGGCAGCCACAGCTTTCCTTCTTCCCCCTGGGGACACACACTACCTAATGCGGAGCGTACCGCTCCTCACTTCACTGAGGAGACTTTCCCCTCAAAGTCTCAGCTTGTAGCACGCACAGGATGGCCGGGACCTGACAGGGGGAGCCGACCTTGTTGGTGGGGCTGCCCACCTTTCCGGTCACCTCTGGGATAGTAGCTGTCACGATGGGGCAGATGAGAAGGGCTGCTCATCTTCTTTACCTCTCCGAGAGGAAATGCATGGGTTGTGCAGATACGCTGTGTAGCCACACCCATCACTAGGTCTTATTTTCAGGGTAGGGCTTATATTGCACAAATGCTTAGAAATCCTGCTAGGGCTTATTTTATGGTTAGGTCTTATTTTCAGGGAAACACAGTAGGTATTTCTGAGTTCCAAGCCTCTGCTCTTTCTGCTCCACTGAGCTTCACTTTCCACCTTCCACTGTAGGCCATTGGGATCCCGTGGTGGCCCCTGGCCTCCCCGCTGCCCTCAGCTTGGGCTGTGGATCTGGCCTGGAAGGTGCCCTCCAGGTGGCAGGCCCAGTAATGGATGTCTTGACAGCAGGTTCTCTCATCTGGCTCCCAGCATCAGGTTGGGGCAGCCTTCAGGAGTTGGGAAGGGGATCGAATTTGGGGCCTCGAGCTCTTGGCTTACTTCTGTCTGCTCAGCCTAGTAGCTGCCTTAGGGCAGGAACTCTCTGCCACCCTGGGGCTGTGCTCCCATGGAGCCTCAGGGCCCTTCTCAGGGTGTGGAGGTGCGCACGTGGGCGTGTGTACCTGGAGTTCAAGTACAGTGGTTTAGAGATGGATGACCCTGACACTACCCCCATCCTTTCTCCATCCCATATCCTTCCCCCCCTTGCCCTGAATTGCACATTTATTGCTTTTGCTTTTTCTTCGTAGTTTTATTTTGTGTGCTTGTATCCCTAAACAATGTGTTGCTGAGTTTTGTAAGATTTTGAACTTCGTTTACTGGGATCATGTGATTTGTATGTACCCGCCATTTGCTTTATGCATTGTGTTCTGAGAGCCTCCACACTGTGCGTAGGTGCCATTCTTTCATTTTTCCTGCTCCACTGTATTGGGTTCTGCGCATACACCATGGTATCTATGCCTGTTCCACGCCTGAGGGGCACCGAGGTTGTCTCCCGTGTCCTGGGCTGGGCACCCGCGGCATACTGATGCCCGCTCCCTCATGGAGCTCCCTTCACGCCACATCCTTGTCAGCACCAAGGTGTCAGATGGTGACTTTTTGCCAACCTGGTGAGCGTGCATTGGTCTCTTCTAGTTTCAGCTGATTCTCTCTGGAAACTAATGGGATCGATCATCTTTTCGTATGTTTATTGGCTATTTGGGTCTTCCCGTCGCTTAACTCCTTTTGTTTATTTTCTCTCAGGTTTGTCTTGCACTAACTGATTTGCAAGATTTCCTTCTACGTCTGGAGAGGAAACCCTCGTCAGACGTGCTGCACGCATCCTAGTCTGGTTCGGGCGTGCTTTTCCGTGTAGCACCTGCTCACGACTAGGGCCCACCAGGGACACACTTGAATTTATCAGTCGTTTCTCTCAGTGTTTGCATTTTTCTGTTTAGTTTAATAACTTCTATCACAAGATTATAATGATATTATCCTATATTTTCCTCTATAGGTTATGTAATTTGTTTTTCTTATTTAAGTTTTTAATCCAGCTGGAATTGGTTTTTGTTTATGGTGTAAGGTAGAGTGAGGGTGGAAGGGAAGCTCTAATAGTCGTGTTTCTGTATTTGCATAACAAATTGTCTGGGCTATTTATTCTGTTTTTTTTCTGTAGTCCTGCAGTGACAGCTGTGTGATAGTTAAAGTTTCCATATGGGTTCTTTTGCTCAATTTTTCTATTCCTATGTCAAAATCCACCTTAATTCTATAGCTTTATTGTAATTCTCATTACTTTTGGGGCAAGTTGCACTTCTTATTTTTCTACAGGAATTCCTTGAGTATTTTTGACTCTTTGACATTGAACATAAATTTTAGAATCACTTTGTCAAACGTTTGTAGTTTTGACTGGAATTTCATTGCATCCACTGGAAGAATGTAGGGAGAACAGATACCATCATTCTGAGTCTTCTAGTACATTGTAAGTGGTGCCATTCTGAACGTTACATTTTCCAGACATTTGTTGCTAGTGTGTGCACAACCAAGGCGTTTTTTTTTTCTTTTCTTTTTGAGACAGGGTCCTGCTCTGTCCCCAGGCTGGAGTGCAGTGGGTGTGATCATAGCTCACTGCAGCCTTGAACTCCTGGGCTCAAGCGATCCTCCTGTCTCAGCCTCCCAGAGTGCTGCAATTATAGGCATGAGACAGTGGGCTTTTTAAAAAACCAAAGTTGAGAGATTTTATTTAATTTTTAAATGTTTTGGTCATTAATGTTCTAAATATGGAAAATTTCAAACACTAGAAGTAGACACAATCATGCAGGGAACCCCATTGCATCCCTCAGCTTCCTCTGCCACTGCTGGTGGCCAGTCTGGCCGCAGTTGTGCCCTCCCTGCTCCCTGCTGTGTCATTTTGAAGTAAATCCCAGACATCAGATCATCTCCTCTGTTACTATTTCAGCGTGTCTCTAAAAGAGGACTCCTTTCATACATGGCAGTGTCCCATTGTAATGCCTCATTTCAGCCACGGTACTGTGTCTGCCGTTCGGATAGCTGGTGGCTCCAGGGAGGCACCGTGTCTTCACAGTGCATGTTTGAAGCAGAAGCCTAGAAAGAGCCATGTGCTCTGGCGGGTCCACGTGCCTGAGTCTTCACCTCCATGTTCCCCTCCATCATTTTTTACCCTTGAAGTTTACCCTTGAACAAAGCAGGCTTTCCTGTGTCGTGCAATTGATTTTTGTCTACTGACTCCTTATCCAGCCAGTTTGCCAAACTTTTTTTATTAATTGTAATAATTTGCCCGTGGAATCTTTGGAGCTTTCTATATCATTGGTGTCATTTGTGAATAATAGTTTTTCTCTCTTCTTTTCCAGTGCTTTCACCTTTTACTTGTTTTTCTTCCCTCCGTGAGCTGGCTGGAACCTCACTACAATGTTGAATGGAAATGGTGATTGTGTTCTTTATGAGTCTGTGGAAAAATGGGATTGTGTGTTGTTGAACGTTTCAGGGAATTTGCTATGAAACTGTCTGGATCTAGCGTTCTTTCTTTGTTGAAGGTTTTTGAACCACCAGTTAACTTCTCTAGTTGTAAAAACTTGTTCAAGTTTTCTGTTTTCTCGTGGGTCGGTTTTAAGTTACATTTTTCTGGAAATGTGTCTGCTTTATAAAAACGTTCGATTTATTCCATAAAATCATAGCAGCGGGCTAGCCCTTCTGCCGGGAAGCAGAGCCGAGGGCTGGCCTGGGCACTGCGCAGCTGCAGGTGGAGTGAGGCTGCGCGTGGAACACCCAGGGGCTTGCCATTCTCACGCCCAGGCCACGCGAGGGCTCAAGGTTGCGGCTGTTTCATTAACTTTAGCTCTGCTAAAGTTATGTGAATAACTTATGTGAATATGTGAATCACATCCCCTTTTTTATTCCTAATGCTGTGTATTTATACCTTCTAGTTTCTTCTGTAATCAATATTGACAGAGACTTGGCAATTTTACAAGTCTCCACAGAGATGTGACTTCTGGCTTTCTTGATCCTTTCTGTTAGATGTCAGTTTTAAAATTTGATTGATTTCTGCTTGTGTTTTTGTTATTTTCCTTAGTTTTTCTTTGAGTTGATACTATTTTATTCATCCAACTCCCAGATTGGATGTTTATAAAACCTCATTCATGTTCAATATTCAGTTTTTATTCTTTTCTAATAAAAGCACTTACAATTATGAATTTCCAAAGAATCACTGCTTTAGTTGACTACCACACATTTTAAAATATATAGTATTTTTATTTTTGTTCAGTTCTAAATATCTTCTAATTTCCATTATGATTTCTTCTTTGGCCCAGGAGTTTTTTAGAAGTGCATTTCATCATTTCCAAACATTTGTATTTTTTGGTAGTTTTTTTTAAAAAAATGATTTCTAATCTAATTGCATTTCTGTTGGAAAAGGATCAGTACTGTCCTGATTTGTTGAAAATTGTGGTGACTGGGGCCTGGCGTTTGTTCATGCTCCTCTCTGCCCTGGATGACTGGGAAAGTATTCTGCATGGGTGGCCTTTGAGGCCCATAGGATATGGGAAAGGACAGGGTCTGGACAAGATGCCCATGGGCGGAGGAATCGCTGCAGTTACCCAGCCCCTGCTGTGTGCCAAAGTCCTTGCTACCCTATTTATGGCAGTGCCTCAGGGCCATCTGTTCTTCCTAATGTCCCACAGACCAAGGCAGCAAGAAAACAACTGGAAGATTGTTCACACATAAAGAACTCAAATGAGACCTGGGATGGTGGCTTACACCTGTAATCCTAGCACTCTGGGAGGCCAAGGAGGAGGAGGATCGCTTGAGCTCAAGAGTTCAAGACTAGCCTGGGCAACATAGTGAGACCCCTATCTCTACAAAAAACAGAAAAATTAGCTGGGCATGGTGGTGTACACCCATAGTCCCAGCTGTGCAGGAGGGTGAGGCGGGAGGATTGCTTGACCCAGGAGTTTGAGGTTGCAGTGAGCTATGATGACACCACTGTACTCTACCCAGGGCGACAGAGTGAGATTCTGTATCAAAAGAAAACGGTCTACAGACAGGATGGCTGGTCAGTGTATGAGGAGTGGTTAGCCTCACTGGTGACCTCAGAGATGGAAACTGAGGTACCCATACATGCCAGCGCCAGCCTCTGGCGGAAGTGAGCACTGTAAGGAGAGGCAGGGTGCTTCTGTCTCTTCCCGGGGTCTGAGCACAGGCAGCTTCAGGGCACCTTGGAAGGGTCCTCCTCTTGGCCCAGCCATGCCTCTTTTGGGGCTCCGTCATAGGAGGTGATCAGCAATGTGAGCAGAGGTGTTCACCACAGCATGACAGTTGAGAAATATTGGAAATGTCTAGCTTTGGGGAAACAATTGAGAAAGTGAGGGTTCATGATGGAACATGATGCAGTTGTTGAAATCACGTTGTTGGAGATCCTTGAGTGAGCTCTGTGCGAGTTATGGTTAATGGTAATGCAAATGCAAGAAGCAAAACCATACACTCAATATTATAGTTGTATGAAACAGCTGCCCACCCGCCGTGTCAATAATTTTTATTTCTGGATGTTGTGATCTTTCTTTTTTAATTTATAATTGTCTACATTTAATTTTTTTACTGTAATTTATGTGCATTATTCTAATAAAAAGCAAACAATAAATACCCCAGGCCTGCCTGCCCTCCCCTCGCCTCCCCTCCAAAGTTCTGGGTTCCTTTGATTCGAGTGGGCAGAGTGTACTAGCCCCTCCGGGGTGTCTGGGGATGGCATGGAGTAGTGTGGCGCTGGCAGAACCTGGACTTGCAGTGAGTGGATGCCGGTGTGGGGAAGTGATGGGTGTCCTTGTGCATCAGCTGCCAGTGGGCCTGCAGTCTCTCTGGGGCCTGGGCAGGGGACCCACACTGGAGCAGGTAGGCACCTAGTCACCAAGTACCTGGATTCCCTCCTTGTACACTGTTGTCTGGGGCAGTGACTGCTGGCTGGGAGTGTTGGGTCTGGAAAGTATGTCTCTGCCAGGAGAGAATGGCGTCTCGAAGCTGGAGGGACAGGCCTTGGTCTGGAATCTCACGGTCATTCAGATACTCAGAGAAGCCTGCGACTTGGTGGCTTCAGTCTTGGTCTCAGCCTGGGCCTCCCTGCTGGGTGCAGGGATTGCAGTCTTCTCTTGTTCTGACTCTGAGATCCACTGTGCTGCAGTTCTCTGTCCTGTAGGAAGCTGTACCCCCAAATAAGCTAGAGCGCCCCTGCCCATGACTGTTTCCTTCTGCGCCCTCTACCCTTCCTTCCCCCAGGGCCAGAGCTGGGGGATGAGCAGGCCCCATTCCAGGACAGTGAGCCGAGGGCACTGGAGGCCCTCCCCGAGTCTGTGTCACCAGCAGGGCCTACCTCTGCCCGTGTGGTTTGAGGCCTTTGGAACCTCTCCCACCTCTTGGGGGACCCAGTGAGCCTTTTGGGCAGTCCTTCTTTGCTTGTCACACTGGCTGCTGTGGCCCCCCCAGAAGATGCCGAGCTTTCTTCTCCGAGGGTTACGTGAAGGGCTTTTTCCAAGAGCTGCTGCTTCCAGGTGCTCAATGTAGAGACAGGACCCGCGATGTCTGTGCCGATCTGGGGACTTGCTAGAGGCTGTCAGCGTGGTCAGCAAGAGCATCTAAGCCAGCTGCGTTGTGACCTGCTGGGTGGTCAAGAGTGCCTCAGTCTCCTCAGGGAGCACTGGGGGAGCAGGTTGCAGACAGGCTCCTGAGGTGTCCTTTCTGTGCCCTTAGCCTGGTGTTATTGGCTCTGGGAGGCCATGGATTGAAAGGCACATCTTTATTCCAGAGATGTTAAAATATTTTTATAAGGTGCATCTGAGGATAGACGAACTTTAGTAAAATGTGTCCAGAAATGATGGTGTTTCAATAAATGGGAATTAATAGAGAAAATTGTGTCCTTTGTGGGGTTCGAACCCCAGAGTGGTGGAGGGTGCGACAGGACACCTCCATGCTTATGCCTAAGCCAGGCTGCCAGGTGTGAGGGGGAAGAGCATTGTTTTGCTTTTCACTTCCCATATATATGGAACAATATTTTTATAAAATACAATAGAATGCCCCCGAGCTGGGATGTTGTGGCAATCTTGAAATGCCATGAATCATAATGAAGCCTGACTCCCCATGCTGGGATCTCATTGCTGCAGAGGGTAATACTCACCCAAGTTTCATCTGTGACCATGTCTACGGGCCTGATTTAGGGGGCTGTGGCCTAGTTTGGGGTCACTTTTCAGAAGAACCATGGTTCAGAGAAAAATCCAGAACACCTACAGTTCTGAACTCCATGGTGGTGTTCAGAAAAAGGGGGATGATCTGGAGGACGTGGCAGTCAGAGAGGGCTTCCTGAAGGAGGTGAGCCCCAGTAGAGCTGCTTTGGCTTGGGTGCCTGCCGACTGTGCATGGGTCCTGTCACTGCCAGCAGCGCCCTGAGCTGCTTGCACAGGCAGGCTGGGAATAATCGTGACTGTCCCTTGCTGTCCGTAGAGTGCGCTAGATGTTGGACCGAGTATGGAATCCGCCATTTCCCCTGCCCATCGCCAGAGAGCAACTCACAGGACCCCTGTGTGGGGAAGGACGGGGAAGGCGATGTGGGGCCGGCGGGTGCACCCAGAGTCCCGAGGGCCAGGAAGCGAGGTACTTCCACTCAGACACTGGGTCTGGGGGGGTCCCGGGAAGGCCACTCAGGGATGCTGATGCTCTGGAGGGAGGGGTCCACAGACGGGAGCTGTGGGGGTGCCAGGCAGCTGCAGGGGAGGAGGCCCATCTCACTCGCCCCCCGCCGCCCCCTCCCCCTGAGGAGGACGGATGGCATGGGCAGTCTGGACCAGCCACAGGAGGGAAGCACGTGATGGCCAGGGCCGTTGGGGCCCTGTAGGCTCAGGGACCAGGCCTGCACGGCGGGATGAAGAGGCGCTCATACCCGGGTGTCTGGACCTGCTCATGGGCCCTTTGCCCAGAGCCGGATTGTCCTTGTGGAGTGGACTGGTGAGGGGTGCGAGGGCCCTTGGGGCGAGATCAGGAGGAATGGCTGCGTGGCCTCTGCAGAGGTGGGCCTGGGTAGGCGTCCCTCCTGGCAGAGAGGCCCCTGTGGGTGCTTTCAGGGACATAGGGCCTGGAGGGAGAAGCCCACTCTTGAGTGCCTCCTTCTGAGGGGCTAAGACATGCCATCCGGGGCCTTCTGCTGTTGGGGCCGCTGTCCTTGCCTTTGCGAAATCTGGGTCCTCTGGCTCTGCAGAGCCATACGCCCGGCAGCACACCTGGCCCTGTCATTAGGACGCCAGTCTGGCTCTGACAAAGCTTATACATGCGCACAGACACAGAGACCTGGGCCCCGTTTGCTGGGCCAGCCGCCACGAGCTCTGCACTGCACACAATGGCAGAGGAGTGAAGCTGCAGAGCAGGCTGTCTTGCCGCCGCCTGCCCTCAGCTGAGCACAGGAGGGTGTGCCGAGGGAGCACTCACGGGGCTCTCAAGGTGCTGCAGCTGGCAGGCAGGCAGGTGTGAATGGTATCCTGCATGTCAGCCGGTGAGGGCTGTCCCCAGGCAAGGGATGTCCCCAGGAACAGCCCCAGCCCTGGCCCCAAAGTGCCTTTCCTTGGGGCTTGAGGACAGGAGATGCATGCATAGGGCCAGGTCTGACCACCAGGGCCTGTCCTAGCTCACTTGCCCTGATGGTAGCTGTGGAAGGCGTGTGGGACCTGTTTTGGAGATGGAGTGCTACGTCTCAGAACTTAGGTGCCTTGCTGATGATACCTTGCGAGGCAGTGGCAGAACTGGGAAGCTTGGACCCAGGTCTCTGGACACCCAGCAGTGCGGGGTGGTGGCTAGGAGCTGGCAGCTGTGTCCTGAAGCAGAAGCCAAAGAGGAGGTGTCCCAGGGAGCTGCTGCTGGAGCCACCACTTCCGGTGGGCCTGGAGCCTTAAACACCCACATTTTGGTGCCTTTCCAGGGCCAGGGGTTGCTCCTGAAGGCAGCCGGACACCAGAGCCCACCTCGCCACTCAGCACTGGCCCGAGAAAGGACTTGGCTGCCGGGCCCCATGGCCGCATGACAGGACCCGGTGCCAACCGGGCCAAGAAGAGGAAGCCCAATTTCTGCCCCCAGGAGACCGAGGTGCTGGTTTCCAAGGTGAGCAAGCACCACCAGCTGCTGTTCGGCACGGGGCTGCTGAAGGCTGAGCCCACCCGCAGGTACCGCGTGTGGAGCCGTATTCTGCAGGCTGTGAACGCACTGGGCTACTGTCGCCGGGACATTGTGGACCTGAAGCACAAGTGGCGGGACCTGAGAGCGGTCGTGCGGCGCAAGCTGGGCCACCCCCGGAAGGCTGCCCAGGGCCCCGACCCGGACTGCGGCAGGCCCCAGCCCCTGGCACTCACACCCGTAGAACAGGTGGTGGCCAAGACCTTCTCCTGCCAGGCCCTGCCCTCCGAGGGCTTCTGCCTGGAGCCGCTCAGAGGTGAGTTCCTCGCCGCAGGCTGCCCCGCCAGGGCACTGCTCTGGCCACCTGGAGGGCGGGCCCACCTCTGCCCTATTGCCCCACTCCCTACGCCACAGGGAGCTCCTCCTCCTCGGCCACCTCCTCATCCTCTTCCCCGTCATCACCTGGAACGTCCTTGTTCACTCACCCTGCGCTCCACTCGCTCACTCGCACAACCGTCCACACATCTGGTGCGTCTGGCAAACATTTTTAAAGTATGAAGGGGGCTTCAGAGGCAAACTGGAGCTCCCTGTCCTGGGCCTGAGCCAAGCACGTGCAGACAGAGGAGCCGGGCCCTCATCTCACGGTCGCCTGGTCCCGTGTGTGCACCATGGCTGTGGCGAGACATCCGTGTGCTGGCGCTGCCCCGCGTGGACACACGCACAGAGATGCAGGCATTCAGCAGTACTTACCCTCTGACGTTCCACACCTGCCAGTCTGTCCTGGCCCCTCCTGTCCCGTCCTGTCCTGTCCTGTCCTGTTTATCAAAATAAAAGCCAGTTGTGACTTTCTAAATTGGTTTCATGACCTGGGTCTCAGAGCTGCGGTTTGAAACGCACTGCTCTGTCACTGTTTTTATCACCCAGGAGAGGCCTCCGTAGTGGGTGGTCCAGCCCCGCAGAGTCAAGGTGGGCAGGTTGAGACCCGGGAGGGAGGGAGGGTTTGCCGGGGCCGTGTTAGGCCCTCTGTGGAGGCCCTGCAGCTCAGGCAGAGTCCTTTTCCTCCAGGGTGGCATCAGTCTGTTGGTGTCCAGCGGGTCAGGAGGCTGACAGGTCAGTGTGGGCCCAGCGTCCAGCAGCTGCAAATGTGGTGGGGGCCCAGACCGGTGCTGGGCAGTAGGTATGGTGCAGATGTGCCGAGGTTATAGTAGCAGAATCTGCCCACTGCCACCAGGGCCTGGAGGTCAGGGAGAAGTCCTGTGGTTCTGTGATGGGGGAGGTCTGGTGGGGGGTCTCTCCCACCCTTCTCTGGGGCTGCTCCCTGAAGACCTGTGCATACCCCACATCCTGTCTGCAGCAGGGGTGGCATTGAGTGAGTTGGGCTGGCCACTCTGAGCCCTGAGGCTGTGTCGGGTGCCATGCTAGGTGGACCCACAACAGCCTGTTCAGGGACTCTGCTGTCACCCCCACTCAACAGGGAGGAATAGAGGCAGCAAGCGTGAAAGTGGCTCCTACCGAGTGGGGCACTGGGTATCGGGCCGAGCCCATCAAGCTGTAGAAGTGAGAATGCCCCATGCTTCCCCTCCTGGGGGGAGAGGTGCTCAGCCTGCATCTGGGATGCCACACCAGGCAGGGCTGCACGCTGTTGCACTGGGCCTCCTCCTGCCTGAAACCGGGTCAGGACATCATCCTTCCATCCAGATCCTGTGGCAGGCGGGGAGCTGCGTGGTCCAGGGTCATGCCTAGCAGGCACAGAGCCTGGCAGCAGTCAGCTTGCTGGGCAGCCCAAGCAGCGAGGCAGGTGTGGGGAGGGGTGTTGGGTATCTGAGGGGTCTTGGTTGGTGCTGACTGTGGATTGGTTGTGTGGATGCCACGGATCATTCAGCTCTGTCTTGTGAAAGCTGGTGCCTCTGGCCATGTGGCTGCCCCTCCAAGGAAGCCTGTACCCAACAGGCCTAGACACCAGCGTCTGCCTTGGGTCTCTTGTATTTTCCTGTCCAGGCGTGCACTCTCTGCAGCCAGGCCATGTGTCCTGTTTCTATGACACTTGCATGTATTGCTGGGTTGGCCCAGTGGGGGAATGAAAAGGACAGGGTATCCATGCTGTAGTTGGCAGGTAGTGGTGTAGTGTTAGGTGGCCACCTGCCTTGTGGCTGAGGACCCCAGAAAGAAGGGAGAGATGCTCTGGAGGCGGTCTCGCAGCCTGCCTGGTGACAGGGCAGGGTGCACCTTGGTTCCCTCAGCTATGAGTTTATACCGTTGTTCAACAGACACTTCTGGAACATGTAGTTCATTGTGCTGGTTCCTGGTCTAGAAATTCAGAGATGGGCTGGCCTGTGGGAGGGGGGTGGGCTTCAGAGGGCCAAAGCTGTGTTGGGAGGCCCACCAGCTGCGCTTGACCTCTGGTCGGAAGAGCGATGGGCAAAGCGAGATCCCAGCCTGGTGAGGTTGGTGCTGGGAAGACCTGGCTGTGCGATCATGGCACACAGGGAGAGAAGGCACCTGGCTGGGAGCAGAGACAGGGGTGAGGCTTCTGCCACACATATTCTCTGGAACCCAGGTGGTGACTTGTTGGAGTTTAATTGAAATACACTGTGGTGCATCCATTTAAATGTACAGTTCAATGAGAGTTGGCCAGTACACACCCCCATAACTTCAACCCCAGTGAAGGTGAAGAACATTTCCATGACCTCAGATGGTTCCCTCTGCCCCTTCCTGGTCAGCCTCGCCTACCCCAGCTCAAGGCCAAGGCCACCACTAATTCGCTTTTTGCCACTCTAGATTAGGTCCCTCTTTCCAGAGTTTGACACACGTGGAGCCACGTAGTACGTATACTTTTTTGTGTCTGCCTGCCTTAGCCAGCATGTTTGCTGTGTGTATCAGTGGTTCCTCCCTTTTCGTGGGGTGGTAAGTATCTAGTTGAATTGCTGGTCATATGGTTGGTGTAACTTTTTAAGAAATGCCCAAGCTGTTCTCCAGAGTAGTTGCACTATTTTAAGTTCCCCCAAGCAGCAGGAGGGAGCTTTACTTGCTCTGCATCCACGCCAACTCCTGCTCTTGTCAGTGCTTTTAGTGTAGCCATTCTGTGGATGATGCTATGGTATGGATATTTGATCCTCCAAACCTCATGTTGAAATGTGATCCCCAGTGTTGGAGGAGGGGCCTACTGCGAAGTGTGTGTGTCTTAGGGGCAGGCCACTTATGAGTTGACTAATACCCTCCATCTTCCCGAGGGGAGGAGTGAGTTCTTACTTTGTTAGTTCCCTCCAGAGCTGGCTGTTAAAAATAGCCTGGCACCCCTTGCCCTGCTCTTCTCTCGCCATGTGATCTCTGCACACTCCAGCTTCCCTTTGCCTCCCGTTGTGAGTAGAAACAGCCTGGCCCTCACCAGGTGTCCAGTCTTGAACTTCCAGCCATCAGAATCATAAGACAAATAGACTTTTTTTTTCCTTTATAAATTGCTCAGCAACACAAAGTGCACTAAGATAGGTGGTGTCTAGCGTATGTCATTGATTGTAGTTTTATTTGCATTTCTCCGTTATTCAACATCTTGCTGTGTGCTTATTGGCTATTTGTATATCTATTTTTATGTTGTGTCTATTCAAATTTATTGCCCATTTTATATTATATCATATGAGCTCATTTATTCTGGATGCAAGGGCTTTGTCAGATTTCAAAGCCAGGTGTCTGTATTGTGAATATTTTCTTTCACATGGTGGTTTATCTTTTAATTATCCTCACTATGTCATTTGAAGGTCAAAAGTTTTACTGTTAGATGTGATCGATTTTTTCTTTTATGGTTTTTGCTTTTTGTATACTGCCTAATAAACATTTCCCTACTATTAAGTTGCAAAGAATTTTCTTCTTATTTTAAAGAAGTGTTTTTGTTGTTGTTACTGATTTTTACATTTAGCTTTTGCACTTAAATCTGTGATCCATGTTAAGTTAATATTTGTGTTTGGTTAATTTTGAGTTTACGTTCAATAGATATCCAAAGTTTCCAGCACCATAGATTTAAAAGACTATCCTTTCTTCATTGAATTATTTTTGTCCTTTTGTCTAAAATCCATTGACTTATATGTTTATGTGGGATCTTGATTTGTTTTTATGGATCTAAATGTCTCTGTTTAAACATATATTATGCTGTCTTGATTACTGTAACTATAAAACACATCTTGAAGTGACTTGGGAAGTATTTCCTCCCCTTCTGTTTTCTGAAAGACTTTGTGTAGAATTGGTATTATTCTTCCTGCAAATATGTGGTAGAATTTACCAGGGAAGCCATCTGAGCCTGGAGTTTTCACTATGGGAAGATTTTAAACTATAAATTCATTTTCTTTAATGCTATAGTACTATCCATGGTATCTGTTTCTTCTCAAGTGAGCTTTCTTAGTTTTGTGTTTTTCAAGGAACTCGTTTATTTCATCTAAGTTGTCAAATTAGTTGGCATGCATTTGCTTGTAATATTTCTTTAGTATCCTTTTAGTCTGTAGGATCTGTAGTGATGTTTCCTCTGTCATTTCTGATTTTGGTGATTTATTCTGTCTTATGCTCTTGACTAGTCTAATTTAAGTAAGTTTATCATCTCAGTATTATTCTGATGAAAATTTATTGATTTATTGTTTCAAAGAACCACTTTTTGATTTAATTAATTTTCTCTAATTATCTGACGTTGATTAAATTGATTTCTGCTCTTCTTTATTCCTTCCTCCCACCTACTTTGGGTTAAATTTGCTCTTGTTAGAGCATTGACTTGAGATCTTTCTTCTTTTCTAAGTGTTTATATCTATAAATTTCCCTCTATACATTGCTATAAATTTTAATATATGATATTTTTATTCCATTAAAAATATTTTCTAATTTCCCTTGTTATTTCTTCTTTTACTTATAGTTATTTAAAGTATATTGTTTAATTTCAGATAATTAGGTATATTCACAGATGTCTCTTATTGATTTCTAGTTTAATTCTGTTGTGTTCAGAGAATATATTTTGTATGATTTCAGCTATTATAAATATATCAAGACTTGCTTTATGGCATGAAATATAGTATATATGACATGCTGCCCAGAAACCATAGACAAAAAAAAAAATTTAAAAAAAGAGAAATACAGTATATGTTAGTGTTCCATGTGCATTTGATAAGAATGTGCATTCAGCTGTTTTGGGATGGGGGTCCTGTATGTCATTCACGTCAGGTTGATTGTTAGTATCGTTCACATTCCCTGCATCCTCACTGATTTTCTGTCTGCTTGTTACATTAACTACTGAGAGAGTGTTGACTATACTCTGTGTTGACTACACAGAGTACAGAGAGAGCGTTGACTACACTCTGGCTGTAATTGTGGATTTGTGTTTTTTCCCCAATCCTATCAGTTTTTGCTTCATATATTTTCAAGCTGTGTTATTAGGTTCATGCATATTTAGAATTGTTTGTCTTAATCAGTTGACCATGTATTGTTGTAAAAATGTCCTTCTTTATCCCTAGTCGTATTTGTTATTCTGAATTCTCCTCTGATATTAGTATGGCTACTCCAACTTATGATTACTGTTTACATGATATATTTTTCCAATATTTTTACTTAAAAGCTTATCTGACTTTATATATAAAGTGGGTTTCTTGTAGATACTGTATAACAGAATCTCGCTTTTAATCTGATCTGAGAATTTCTCCTTCTTAATTCGAATGATTAAAACAACATTTCCAGTAGGAGTTTTGGTATATATGGAGAGGTCCTATAATCCAAATTCTCCAGTATGGTGGCCATTTGCCAGATGTGGTCACTGAGCACTTGAAATGTGGCTAGTGCAGCTGAAGAACTGAACTTGTAATTTTATTTAATTTTAATTAACTAAAATCTCCACTTAAATTGCTGCATGTGGCTAGTGGCTCCTATTTGGGGTAACTGATGTTTACATCATTTATTGTTAGTATAAATACCAGCATGTTTCTTTTAAATCTACCATCTTGATATTTGCTTTTTATATTTCCCTTTTGTTCTCTTTTTCTTTTTTCTTTCTTTCTTCCTCCCTTTATTTTTTTTTTGAGTAATTGAGTACTGTTTAGCATTCCATCCATTTTACCTCCCCTATTGGCTTATTAGCTATTCCTATTGGTTTTGTTATTTTAGTGGTTGCTTTAGAGTTTACAATATATATCATTAACTTTTCACAGCCTACCTTAAAATAATATTCTGTCATCTCACATAACTATACAAACCTTAGGGGGATATACTTCCATCTCCCCTCCCCATCGTCTTTGTTATTGTTTCCATACACTCACTCCTACAAATGTCATTAACACTTCGTTATAAATAACAATACAAGTTATTGATTTTACTTTAACAGTTGCTTGTCTTTTAAAAAATGTCCTTTTAATTTTGCTTCATGTTTACCATTCTGGCACTGTTTAATTCTTTGTGTAGATCCAGATTTCCTTTCATTGCTACTTTCGACCTGAATAACTTCTTTTAACATTTCTTGTCATGCACATCTGTTTGGAACAGATTCTTTCAGCTTTTGTGTGTTGAAAATAAATCTTCTGCCTCTATTTTTGAAGTATATTTCCACTGGGTATATAGAATTCTAGTTGAAAGTTTTTTTTCTTTAAAACACTTTAAAGGTATCATTCCATTGTCTTATGTCCTTCATGGTTTCTGATGAAAGGACGAAGTCCTTCCTACATTTTGTTCTTCTATAGGGTGCAGCTACTTTTTCCTTTTGCCCCTTTTAGGGTTTCTTTATCACTGGATTTCTGCAATTTGACTATAATGTGTTTTGGGTTTTTAAAAATACTTATTATGTTTGGACTGAAATTCTTGGATTTCTCAGTTTATACTTTCATAAAATTTAGATACTTTTGGTCATTATTTCTGGACATTCTTGTTGATCAATGATTGATTGCATGCCCTTCTCTCACCTCTCCTTCTGCCTCTGTTCATCTGCGTGCACCCGACTGCTTGTTGTTTCCCTGGGTCCTGGAGCGCTGTGGGCTGTCCTGTCTTTTTATCTGTTTCATTTCGCTTAGTTTCTTTAATTTGTTGTCACGTTCACTGGTCCCTTATTCTGCAGTGTCTATTCACTCTTAATTCCAAGCAGTGAAATGTTCACTTCAAATACTTTATTTTTCACCTTTAGAAGTACTGTTTAGGTCTTTCCCCCATTGTCTGTTCCTCTCCTCACTCAGTGCATGTTTTCCTTTATACTCTTGAGCAGGTTTGTAGCTGACATTTCAGTATTTGTAATAGCTAGTTGGTGTTGTTCTCTGATAATGCTACCATCTCGCTGCCATTTCTGGGTCTGTTTCTATTGACTGATTTTTATCACGGTATGGGTCACATTGTTTTGCTTCTTCATATGTCTAGCAATTTTTAATTGTGAATTTTGTATCTTTTAGTGCTGAGTTTGGTTGTTTTTCTTTGAAGAGGATTGGACTTTTTTCTAGTGGGCAGTTCAGTTACTTATGGGTCACCTTGATTTTTTTCAAGGCTTGTTTTTAAAATCTTTTAGGGTGACTATGGAGTGGCTTTTACCATAACACTAATTTAGCCCCATTTCTAAGGGGTGACCCTTCTGCAGTCGCTGCCAGCTTCCCTGTGTGTTCAGTGAGGTCTCTTCCCTTCTTGCAGCGTGAACTGAAATGATTCCTGGCCCCGTGTGAGGCCAAGTATTGTTTGGCTTACAGCTCCCTGGGAATTACTATTTCTTCAGAGTTGTTTTTTTCCTTGGCCAAGTGGAGTTTCTCCCTGTGCAAGCACAGGTTTGGACTTGGCTAGAGGCCAAGGCCTCTTACAGATCTCTGAAGCTCCTTGTCTGTCCAGCGCCTTCCTCTCCAGCATCTGCCTCACACTCCAGTGCAGACCTCCTAAACTCAGTGAGACTGCTGGGATCTGTTCTGCTTCCTCTTGGCTCATCAGTCTGGAGTTGCTTGCAGCAAAAATCTGGGGTGATTTTAGAGCTTAGCTCATTTTTCCTCATTCTCTCAGGATTATAATACTGTACTGAATGTTGTACATTTTCAAAAAATTGTTTCTGATGTTTTATCCAATTTTTAGCTGTTTACGGAAGTGGAAGTCTCTCTAATGCTATGTATTGTTATTTCAGGAGAATTTGTCTTATTTTTTTGGTCTTAATTTCTATATATCATTAACTCCAAAATTCCTGTTTCTGGATGAGTTGATTGACCTGTGAATCACTCTGTGTTCTCAGCAGCTGCACAGGCCTCTGCTCTGCTGTCCCAGCCTGGACTCCTCATCTTTCCAGGCCTCTTTCTGCTTCCTTTTCTGTTCCGTGAGCAGCCCACCTTCCACTTGATTCACGGACCACACGCCTGTTCACCATCCTCAGCCCCCTTCAGTTTTTCACCTGCCACTTGCACTGAATGCAGAGGCTCAGGTAGCATCTGTCTGGTCCCTGAATCCCTGCCCACCTGCCCCTATCAGAGAATGACCACCATTGATTGTGTGATCTGGGGGGACTTGAGGCAGCAGGAAGATTGACTAGTTCCAGAATTAACGTATCTCTTCTGCTGTGACTCCTGACACTGACGTTTGCTTTAATAGGAGGTTTGCTATGTTTCTAACCCTTAGTTAATGCTAGGGTGCCTGAGAATTAGGTAAAGAAGAGGTTATGCTGCTATAGCAGAGACCTCCAAAGAAGATGGACATTCTTCTCTCTTATCTAGCAGTCCAGCTAGATTGGGCTGCAAAGGCAGCTCTCTGTTCCACGGGGCCACTCGGGGACCCAGGCACCTTCCGCTTGGGGCTCCGCACTCCCCGAGGGTTGAAGTGGAGACATACCCCATTGCATCCCAGACTGCGGAGGGGTTGGGGCAGGCATGGGCTGGCAGTTGCCTGTTAAGAACATAAGAGGAGGACCCTGTACACTTCACTTCTCAATTCCAGGGGTGAGAATTTGGTCACATGGTCCCCCTTGCCTGCAAGGGAGGCTGGGAAATGTTCACAGCTGGGTGGCCAGGTGGGAAGAGGAGAGATTGGAGCTTATGGAGACAGGAGCAGTTCCCTAGTTTGTATTGCCCAGGTGGCCTCAGCTCACGTTCTCTCATGGCATGCTTAGTTCTGACTAAGGTGAGGGGCCTCCTCATAGGCCCCTTTCACAGATTTCCCTAGAGGGAACAGAGCCAGTCCGGGCATGCACTCAGCAGTTGTTCTTGCTCCTGTGCCTGGACCTTAGCTGCCTCCATCTTCATCTGGAATATTTGACATTCCCTCCTGCCTCTCCCCTCCCCTCTCCTGTAGATGGGCCTAAACTCCGCAGCCAGCCAGCTAGCAGCATCTCACCATGGCCCTAGCTCCCAGCCCTGGTTTCCTTGCTCACCCACGGTGGCTCTAGGTGTTTAGCAAACTCCACAGTGGAGTCAGAAATAGCTGGGCTGCACCTGCTGCCCTTGCCTGGCCACACACCCACTGCTTTCATCTCAAGGCAGGGCCTCCATGGGCTGCTGCTGGGGGCTCTGCATTAGAGCCTTGGCATCTGGCCAACAGCTCAGGAACCAGAGCTAGGCCTGGACAACGCTCCTCAGAGCAGCCTGGCACGGCCAACGGGAGGACGCCCAACAGGGGCCTGTGCACCCGCCCCTCCTCTCCCGAGAGGGCTGTGCAGTGACTCTGGCTGCGGAGCATGGTCAAGGGGAGCCCAAAGAGCCATGGGCCCCAGGCAGCTGTTGGGCAGGACCCCACCTCTTGCCTCTGGCCCCGTGACCAGGGGCCCAGCTCACCCTGGGGTCCTGCTGCTGCACGTCTGCCTCTGGTTTCCCTGGCATCCCCACTCAGACAGACTAGCCTCTGCCTACAGGGTGTAGCCCTTCCCTTTGTAAAGGACCAGCTTCCCGTCCCACCTCTGCCCCTTCCTAGCTGTGAGACCTGGGCCAGGTCGCCCAGCTTCTCTGGGCCTCAGCTGCCTCAACCCTAGACTGGTACACACATCTCCAAAACCAATCAGCCAGTTTTTAAGAGCTTGCTGTGCTTCAGAAAGATGCGTCCCATGTGGGGCTAGTTGTCCCATCACCAGGCAGCCTGGCCCTAGATCAGAGGGCAGGGTCTGGTGTGAGTTGGGGAGAGATGTGTGAGAGCGCCTGAGGGCACAGGGGCTGCAGGGAGAGTCAGTCACAGGCCAGGGTTTTCGGGACAGGGAGATGGACAGGGAGATAGGGCGCCTGTACTTGCACAGTGCCAGCCACAGGGGCCTCTTGGGGGCCCACTGAGCTCGACTGCTGGAGAAGGCAGCGAGGGCTGTGGTGTGTCTCCCATGTGCTGGGAGCCTGGAGCCTCAGGTCCTTCGGGAGTTCAGTGGTGGCTTTTGGGGGTCCCCAGTGGGTTCTTAATGAAGGAGCAGGTACTTGTTGGGGGAGAAGGCAGGGTGGTGTAGGCGTGAGAGGACAGAGGGAGGGAACTGAACCAGGCCAGAGGTGGGGACTGGCCCCCACCACAACTTCCCCGACACATGGAGGTGCCTCGGCAGGAAAATGGTGGGCCCTCCTGGTGGTCTCCCTGCCCCTGGGGTGTGAGGACATTGAAGGGCTTGGACTACACGGGACTCCTCAGGGCCCCTCTTGCCCACTGGCTCAGCTTGATGGTGCTGCACATGGTCTGTCTGGTGTTGGAGCAGGGTCTGCCTCTGGCTCAGCTCTCGCTTGTCTGAGTGTTGTCATCATGATCACTTGTCATCCAGAGTACCTGTCGATTGCCTGTGAAGTCTTGGGAGTGGCACCTGGCCCCATCCAGGCTCTGGGGGCAGGGCAGGGGTGGTGTGGACAGGTGGCAGGGCATGCCATGGGATTCCCTCAGCTGTGAGCAGGTGCCCTACAGTGTTGGGCCTGGTGCAGGTGGCGCAGGGGTGGCAGCGAGGAACAGATCCTGCCAACACTGGGTTCTGCCACCTCCCAGGAGACTGCTCTGTGCAGGACAGCTCTGGCACATTTTCTCCTTCAGCCCTGAGTCGAATCCTTGTGAGAGCATCACACCAGTGATGTGTGGCCCCTCCTGGGGCCAGTGTGAGCCTCTGGGGACCATCCTTCCTTGTGGCTATGGCAGTTGGCCATGGCACATGAGCAAGGGTGAGGGGCAGCCCGATAGGACTGGACAGTTGATGCATTTATTTTTTTTCCATTTTTTTAATTTGAGCATATTATGGGGGTACAAATGTTAAGGTTACATATATTGCCCATGCCCTCCCTCCCCCTTTGAGTCAGAGCTTCAACTGTGACCATCCCCCAGACACTGCATATCTCACTTATTATGTTTGTATATACCCATCCCCTCCTCCCCTCTCCCACCTGCCCGATACCTGATAAATGTTATTCCTTTATGTCCACTTAGGTGTTGATCTGTTAATACCAATTTGCAGAAGAGTACATGTGGTGCTTGTTTTTCCATTCTTGAGATACTTCACTTAGTAGAATGGGTTCCAGCTCTATCCAGGAAAATACAAGAGGTGCTATATCACCATTGTTTCTTAAAGCTGAATAGTACTCCATGGTATACATATATCACATTTTATTAATCCACTCATGTATCGATGGGCACCGGGGTTGTTTCCACACCTTTGCGTTTGTGAACTGTGCTGCTACAAACATTTGAGTGCAGGTGTCCTATTTGTAGAGTGACATTTGATCTTTTGGGTAGATGCCCAGTAGTGGAATTGCTGGATCAAATGGTAGATCTACTTGTATCGCTTTAAGGTATCTCCATATTGCTTTCCACAGAGTCTGAACCAGTTTGCAGTCCCACCAGCAGTGTAGGAGTGTTCCTATCTCTCCGCATCCATGCCAACATTTATTGTTTGGAGACTTTTTGATAAAAGCCATTCTTACTGGAGATAAGTGATATCTCATTGAAGTTTTGATTTGCATTTCCCTGATGATTAGAGATGTTGAGCATTTTTTCATATGTTTGTTGGCCTTTATTCTGTCTTCTTTTGAAAAATTTCTGTTCATGTCCTTTGCCCACTTTTTGATATGGTCGTTTGATTTTTCCTTGCTGATTTTCCCGAGTTCTAAATAAATTCTAGTTATCAGCCCTTTATCAGATGTGTAGCTTGTGAAAATTTTCTCCCATTCTGTGGGTTGTCTGTTTGCTCTCTTGACAGTTTCTTTGGCTGTGCAGAAGCTTTTTAATTTGATCAGGTCCCATTTATTTATTTTTGTTGCTGCTGTGATTGCCTTTGGGGTCTTCTTCATAAATTCTTTGCCTAGGCCAATGACTAGAAGAGTATTTCCAATGTTTCCCTCTAGAATTCTAATAGTTTCACACCTGCGGTTCAAGCCTGTTACCCAGCATGAGTTGATTTTTGTGAGAGGTGAAAGATGTAGGTTCTGTTTCAGTCTTCTGCATGTGGCTATCCAGTTTTCCCAGCACCATCTATTGAATAAGGATTCTTTTCCCCAGTGTATGTTTTTGTCTGCTTTGTCGAAGATTAGTTGGCTATGTGAGGATGGTTTTATATCTGGGTTCTCTGTTCTGTTCCACTGGTCAATGTCCCTGTTCTTGTGCCAGTCAAAGCTGTTTTAATGACTGTAGCCTTGTAGTATAATTTGAAGTCTGGTAAATTGATACCTCCTATTTTGTTTTTATTGCCTAGGATTGATTTTGCTATATGGGGTCTTCTCTGGTTCCATATGAAGTGTAAAATTATTTTTTCTGTATCTGTGAAAAATGGTGATGGTATTTTAATAGCGATTGCATTGACTCTGAGGTCACTTTGGGTAGTATAGACATTTTAACAATGTTGATTCTGCCAACCCATAAGCATGGTATATTCTTCCACCTGTTTACATCCTCTGCTGTTTCTTTCTTCAGTGTTTCATAGTTCTCCCTGTAGAGGTCTTTTACCTCCTTAGTTAAATATATTCCTAGCTACTTTATTTTCTTTGTTGCTATTTTGAAGGGAATTGAGTCTTTGATTTGGTTCTCACTTGTACTGTTGTTGGCATATATGAATGCCTCTGATTTCTGTGTATTGATTTTGTATCCTGAGACTTTACCAAATGCATTTATCAGTTCAAGGAGTCTCTTGCTTTAATCCTTGGGGTTTTCTAGGTATAATATCATGTCACCAGCAAAGAGTGAGGGTTTGATCTCTTCTGCTCTTATTTGGACGCCCTTAATTCTGCTCTCTTGTCTGATTGCTGTAGCAAGGACTTCCAGCACTATGTTGAATAGAAGTGGAGATAGTGGGCAACCTTGTCTTGTTCCAGTTCTAAGTGGGAATGCTTTCAATTTTTTCCCATTCAGTATGATATTGGCTGTGGGTTTGTTGTGTATGGCTTGTATCATTTTTAGGTAAGCCCCGTCTATGCCTATTTTGTTGAGCGTTCTTATCATAAAAGGGTGTTGAATTTTGTCAAATGCTTTTTCTGTGTCTATTGAGAGGATCATATGGTCTTTATTTTTGCTTCTGTTTATATGGTGAATTACATTTATAGATTTGCATATGTTGAACCATCCCTGCATCCCTGGGATGAAGCCCACTTGGTTGTGATGCATTATTTTCTTCACAAGTACCTGGATTCGATTGGCTAGGATTTTGTTGAGAATTTTTGCATGTATATTCATAAGAGATATTAGTAGTTTTCTTTTTTGTTGCATCCTTTCCTGGTTTTGGTATCAGGGTTATGCTCGCTTCATAAAATGTTTTGGGGAGGATTCCATCCTTCTCGATATTGTGGAATAATTTCTGCAGGATAGGCACCAGTTCTTCTTTGTAGGTGTGGTAAAATTTGGGTGTGAAACCATCTGGTCCAGGACTTTTCTTTTTAGGAAGGTTTTTTATTGCTGTTTCAATTTTAGTACTTGATATTGGTCTGTTCAGGAATTCTATTTCTTCCTGGTTGAGCCTAGGGAGGCTGTGTGTTTCTAAGAAACTGTCCATTTCCTCCACATTTTCCAGTTTGTGTGCATAGAGGTTTTTGTAGTATTCATAAATTATATCTTGTATCTCTGTGGCATCAGTTGTAATTTCTCCTTTATTTTTCCTGATGGAGCTTATTAGAGATTTTCCTTTTCTGCTTTTCGTTAGTCTAGCCAATGGTGTGTCAATTTTGTTCATTTTTTCAAAGAACCAACTTTTTGTTTTATTAATCTTCCATCTAGTTTTCCTGTTGTCAATTTAGTTTAGTTCTGATTTGATCTTAATGATTTATTTCACTTCTTCTGCTGGGTTTGGGGTCAATCTGTTCTTCTTTTTCCAGCTCTTTGAGACGATTCATTAGGTTGTCTATTTGTGATCTTTTCGACTTTTGGATATAGGCATTTATGGAAATAAACTTTCTTCTCAGGACTGTTTTAGCTGTGTCCCACAGGTTTTGGTAACTTGTGTCTCCTTTGTCATTTAGTTCAAAGAATCTTTTGATTTCCATCTTGATTTCCTTGTTTATGAAGTGATGATTCAGCAGAAGGTTGTTTAGTTTCCATGACTTTGTGTAGAAATGAGAACTCCTGTTAGGATTGATTTCTACATTTATTCCATTGTGGTCTGAAAAGATACATGGTATAATTTCTATTTTTTTAAATTGTTTGAGACATGCTTTGTATCCTAGGATATGGTCAATCTTAGAGAATGACCCATGAGCTGATGAGAAGAACATATATTCAGTGGTTTGAGGGTAGAATGTTCTGTAAATGTCAGTCAGGCCCATTTGTTCTAGAGTTCTGTTTAAGTCCATTATTTCTTTGTTGACTTTCTGTTTGGAGGATCTGTCCTGTGCTGTAAGTGGGGTGTTAAAGTCTCCAGCTATTACGGTGGTGGTGTTTATCCATTTGTTTAGATCAAGTAGAGTTTGCTTTATGAATGTGGGTGCACCAAGGTTGGGTGCATATATATTTAGAATTGTTATGTCTTCTTGTTGAAATGTACCCTTCACCATTGTATAGTGACCTTCTTTGTCTTTTATTACTTTTTTTGATTTAAAAACTAAGTTATCTGTAATCAGCACTGCTACGCCATCTCTCTTTTGGCTTCCGTTTGCTTGAAATATTGTTCTCCACCCCTTTACCTTTAGTCTAACTGCATTGTTGCAGGTTAGATATGTTTCCTGAAGGCAGCAGATACTTGGCTTGTATTTTTTTTATCCATTCTCTTGAGTGGGGAGTTCAAGCCATTCACATTTATTGAGATAGCTGATAGTTGGGGAAGATTTCTGTTCATTATGTTGGGTTGAACTTTGTTGCTTTGTTTTCGCTCTTGAGCCATTGTGCTATCTGGGCTTAGATATTTAGCTTTGAGTAGATTTACATTCATGAGTGTTTATTGTGCTGATCCGTGGGTAACACTGTTTTGAGTACTTTTCGAAGGGCTGGTCTTGTCTTGGTGAATTCCCTCAGTCTTTGCTTATCTGAGAATGTCTTGATTTCTCCTTCATATGCAAAACTTAGTTTTGCAGGGAATAAGATTCTAGGCTGGGCATTATTCTGTTTCAGAAGAGTGAGAATGGGGCCCCAGTCTCTCCTTGCTTGTAAAGTTTCAGTAGAGAAGTTTGGCGTTATTCAGATTGGCTTTCCTTTGTATGTTACTTCCTTCTTTCATCTTACAGCTCATAGAAGGGCCTCTTTAGTTGATACTTTGGTCAGTCTGATGACTGTATGTCATGACGTCTTCCTGTTTGCATTGAATCTGCCAGGGGTGCTTTGAGCTTCTTGAACTTGTATCTGGAGATTTTTAGCAAGGCCTGGGAAATTTTCCTATATTATATCTTCATATAGCTTGTCCAACCCTTGAGTGTTTTCTTCTTCCCCTTCTGGTAACCCTATGACCCTCACATTAGGTTTCTGTACATAATCCTACATCTCTTGTAGGCTTTGCTCTTTTCTCTTGTTTCTCTGCTCTATCTCTGTGACTAATTTATTTAATTGGAAGGTATTATCTTCAATCTATGAGATTCTTTCTTCTGTTTCATTTACCCTGTTCTTGAGGCTTTCCACTGTGTTTTGTAGTTCCCTGAATTGATTCTTCATTTCCAGGAGTTCGGTTAAACTTTTCTTCATTATATCAATTTCTTTAGTGAATTTTTGTTCCACGTCCTGGAATCTTTTTGTGTTTTCTTTGTGTTGGTTATCCAGTTGTTCTTTCAAGTTGTTGAATTTTCTTTCAATCCACGTTTGAAATTCCTCTTCTGTCATTTTAGTGGTCTGATTTTGGTTGGTATCCATTTCTAAGGGGCTGGTGCTCCTCTTTGGGCATGTGGTTTCTGTTTGGTTCTTCATATTTCCAGAGTTCCTTCGCTGATTTCTTCCCATCTGGATTTTTTGTTGCTTCTTGCCTTTAGTTTTTTGTTTGGGTATTGACATGCCCTGTTTATTCTCTGAGCCTGTACGTGGTGTTTGTGGGTGAGATTTGACCACACCCTGTATGATGAGTCATTAGGTGCCATGAAAAGGGTGTGCAGAACGTCCTCCCTTTCAGTAGGTGATGCTTGCTCGGAAGAGCAGGCTAACTGTTGTTTTTGGGTCTTGTATCCAGTTCTTGTTCCCTGGAGAGGCCTTCTGGTGCCTTAGGTGGTGGGTGGGGCCCTGGGACTTCAAGGTGTGTCCTTATTCTCCACCTCCGTGATGGCTGGTCTGGGAGTGAGTCTGGATGGAGCTGGGTTGTGTAAGCCTGCCCTCAGGCACCATCAATGCTGTTAGAGGGGTCAAAGTTCTGTTCTTTGCTTCCCGGAAAAGCTGTCAGGGAGGGGCTGGAATGGCCCCACTCAGTCAGAAAGTCTGCATGTGGGGGTGGGGCCGTCTGAGACCCACAGTCTGGAGCAGGACTAACTCCTTGCCACCCTCCCAATTCTGCGGCTACTCCTGGGCCTCTGCCAGCAGGCCAGACCTCACGCCACTGGGCCTCCCCTGGCTGTGATGCCGACCAGGAGGTTCCCTGCGCAGGATCGCCACCTGGGCTGGGCTTACAGCCCCATTTTGGAAGGAGGGTTGCCCTCAAGGACGCTGATCTGCCCCTGAAAGCACACACACCTCAGTAGGCTGTTCACGAATATCCCTTCGGTGCCCTGGGCAATGCGAGACCTGGGTGCACGGGATCTGGTCTGTAGGTCTGACCTCTGGGCCCCAGAGTTCAATCCCTAACCCCACCAGGGAGAGGAGTGCCAGTCCCAATTCATCCGTGGGAGCCCAAGCTGGGTTGATGTCTCTCAGCCTCAGGATCTGCCCTGTTCTCCTGGGATCACCGGGCCAGCAGCACCTGGGAGGGCTGGCGGGTAGTGAGCTCACCGTCTGGGTACCCCTCAGTCAGTTGTAGGGCCCCAAAAGGGAAGGTCCCATTCCCTGGAGGTGCCTCTGGCTGGTGGCTATATTGTCTCTTTTGGCAGCCGCGGTTAGGGATGGGGGAGGGGAGAATGAAGTAATATGGCACCTGCTGGGAGGCTCTGGTCTGTGCAGAGGGAGGTGTCCCGAGGGAGTTGGGAGCCTGGTGCTGCATCTGCTACAGGCTCACCGCTCTCTGTCGGTGGCCATCTCTGGGCTAGTGTCCACAGGTCTCTCCAACTGGGGAGCCCACCAGCAGTCTGAGATGCAAGGGAGGGGAAAGTTAACTGCTCTACCTACCCTTGCCACTGGTCTCCAGGCTACTCGGGAGGTCTCTGCTTCCAGTTCTCCTCCGCAACCTCCTCCTGTGGGGTATCCAGTGGTCTCAGGTACCCCTCCTTCTGACCCTTGTCCGATAATATGCTCGTCTGCTTCCTTCTTCTAATTTCTCCTAGAATCTGTCTGTTTTGCAGAGACACTTTGTCTAGCTGTGTTTCTCGTCTGCCATATTGCTCCCTCCAGTTGATGCATTTCTTCCAGATCTCAGAATTCCCCACTTACTGGTGGTGTGACCTTGGGCAGGTCCTCTGGCCTCTGAGCCTCAGCTTCCTCCCCTGTAGATGGGTAGAGTCATGCTCCTGCCTAGAGGCTTGGCCTGGAGCCCTCACACCACAGGTGTAGCTTGTCCTATCCTAACCCTTGTTGTCTTCACTGCTGTGACTGCTGCCCTGGCTGAGACCATCCTAGGCCTAGGCCCTAGTGACATCATCTTGGCAGCTCCAGAGCTGCTGGGGGCAGAGAATGCCAGGTGGCAGGATGCTGTTACCCAGGCCAGAGACGTTGAGCTGAGCTGGCCTCCCTCCTGAACAGCCCAGGGGCTCCTCCTTTCCCCAGGCCTTACTGTGAGTGCTGAAGCCAGACCCAGAGGCCTGGGCGGGGACAGAGCAGAGGCAGTTGGATAGAAAGTGATTAAGGGACTGGGGCTTGCCTGTGAGCTGGAGGAGCCCAGGGCATCAGTGGGTCGGGCCTCCCCGTTCATGGAAGTCAGGGTGGGCCATGTCACTGGCTGGCCAGTGTGGTGATGCTGAACAGAGCTGGGCTTGGGGCATTCTTGTCATGGTGATAAGCCAGTGCGCAGCCCAGGTGGGTGACATGTCCTTCCATGCTGGGCCACCGCAGCTGACTCAGACAGGATTAGTGTTTGGAGGGTCCCCTCTGGCACCCATAGCATTTCCCAGTCCCCTCACCCCCTTGCAGACCTCACATTGTGTTCTTTTATTCTAACATTTTATTATGGAAAATGTCAAATACACAGAAAAAATGGAATGAATTGCACAATGACCACCCATGTGTTCACCGGCTTAAGTCTGCCCCCAAACTTTATTCCCTGGTTTGGTCACTTGTCTGGCTGCGCACCTGTCCTGCACTGACCATGCATTTCAGAGTACGCCCAACCTGCAGTGTGCTTCCCTCTAAGCACTTGGTTAGTTGCCTTCTGTCGTTCTGTTGAGGTATAATTTATATATGAGGAAGTGCCCAGTTCCTAAGCATGTCATTCCGAGTGTTCTGGCAACTTTGTGTGCCACTGTGGCCCACAACCCTGTCCAGACGCAGCGCAGGGCCCTCTCCTTGAGGTTCCCACTGTGGCTAGCCCGTCTGGTCTGACACCTCGTCCAGTTTACGCTGGTGCCTGGCGTGATGCTTGAGATGTGCCGTGTTGTGTATATTGAGCTCCGTTGCCTGCGAGGATCCTGAGTTGCTTGTCCGCTCTCATGGTGTCTTGCTTGCACTGTGTTTTTGCCAGGACTTGCTGTCCCCACAGTGTTCTGTGTGGGCTTTAAAAATTGAGATGAAATTCACATGACATGAAATTTACCGCCTTAATGATCTTCAAGTATCATTCCCTGTTCCTGCCACTAATCTACCTGGTAACTGCTCCTATCTCTCTGGGTTTGTCTGTCCTCCACATTTTATATAAATGGAATCATACAGGTTGTGGCCTTCAGTGACTGGCTTCTTTTACTTGGCGTAGTGTGTTCAGGGTTCATCCACGTTGCAGCGTGACTCAGTATTTCACCGCTTTCTATTGCTGTACGACATGCTGGACCACTGCGTGGCTGGACCACTTCGTGTTATTACTTCCTCAGTTGCTGGCACATTTGGGCTCTCACGGCAAATGCTGTCTGGGCACCCGCGTGCAGGTTTCGTGTGGACGTTCCTTCTCACTTCTCCTGGTGTGTGTGCCCAGGAGCGGAAGTGCTGGGGCGCTCGGTGCTCAGCCACTCTCACTGCTTTCCTCTCTCTTCCAGCTGCATGTGCTGTCAGGGCAGGTGTGGGTTTGTGCCCAGCCCGCTGCCTGACTCCCAAGGGGGAGAGCCTGGGAGGCAGGGGGAGGAGCTCAGGGTCCCTACCTCTGGGGCCCGGGCAGAGTGGCAGAGTAGCCGGGCCGCAGGCAGCACGGTCAATGTGTGTTCTCCTGTCTCCCTCATTTTCCAGCCACCCAGGTTGATCCTCAGGACCTTCAGGAGCTATTCCAGGAGACATCAGCCAATGTCTTCCGAATCAACTCCAACGGTGAGCCTGCACCTGGCCCAGGCTTGCCCCTGACCCCTGGGTGCCCTGGGCTGCTACTGAGGTGACATTGGGGGTGGCAGTACTGGCATGTGGCCTTTTCCTTCCCTGGGTCATCCTGTGGTCCAGTCCCAGGTTTTGGGGGATAGGAGGGAGCTAGGACTTGGGTAGGGCCCCGGGCCTGTGGCTCCTATCCCCCAACCCCCTGCCTGCTGGCCAGCCACATAGCAGGAGCCCTCAGCTCATTCCTATCCCCTTCTCCCTGGCTCAGCATGCACCCTCTGTGTGATCTAGATGAGGCCCTGTTGACAAAGGAGCATGTCCCAGGTTCCCTCAGGCTGGCAGGGCTGGCAGACTAGAGGTCACTGAGGCTAGGGGTCAGGGGACAAGAGCCACACCCAGATGCCCAGCAGAGCAGGGAGGACAGGGGAGAGGGGAACAAAGGGGAAGACAGAAGCCTATGGGCCTATCCCAGCCTGTCTAGGGAGTGGTCCTGGCTGGAGTAGCCTTCTGCTAGGGGCAGGGAGGTCCCCGCCAGACCCTGGCCTCCAGGCCACTTAGGTGGTCCGCCCTGGCCCTGGCCCTGGCCCTGGCCCCAGCCTGCCTGTGCTATGGTGGGTTGCTGTGTACAGCTGCCGCAGCAAGGAGGCTCCTTCAGCTCCTCACACCTGTCTCTCGTCTCTCCGGCAGTGACCTCCTTGGAGCAGAGCCTCCGGTCCCTGGGGACACCAAGTGACACGCAGGAGCTTCGGGACAGCTTGTGAGTATGTGGGCTGCTGCATCTCCACACCTGTGTGTAGTGCTACATGAGTGGGTGGGGGGGTCCTGTGAGCACTTGCACACTGTATCTGTCTACATAGCTGTAGTCCGTCTACATAGAAGGTCACCTCTCCTCAGAGCACACAGGTGTACCCGCCCCCACGTAGAAGCCCAGGTGTGCCTGTGGATGCCCCAGAGACATAGCCATATGTGTGCTCAGGTGGCAGTGTATGCACCCGCTCATACACGTTTTGCACCACCAACACTTCCCAAGTGGTTCTCCACCTCACCCCAGCCTCGATCAGGGGCCCTCACACTTGTGCCTGCACTTGCAGACACACCATGACACAGACGTGCCATTTGTAAAACTGCAGCTGCCTTGGAGTGGGGCGTTCAGGTTCTGGTTCTGCCCCCCAGGAGCTGAACCTTCATGGGGTCTCCAGCTTTCCAGGGGCCTGCCCCAGGTAGGCTGGCCTGGCATGAGCTATGGGCCCGAAGAAGAAGGAAAGGTGCCTTAGGTGCTGTCTGTGAGCTGAGCCTGGCAGGGCCGGGGAGAAGGGAGCCTCTATGGGGAAATGACGCCTGAGACCGGCTGTGGGTTGGGGTTATCGGCACTCTGGGCTCTGAAGGGATGTGGGCAGGCCTTTGCCCTTCCTGCCAGATGCTGCCACACTCACTGCCCCAACCTCTCCGCACCCAGCCTGGCCTGGCCTGTGTCCTGCTCTGCGGTGACATGGGACGTGCCTTTAGCCCCAAGGGCCCCAAGTAGCCTTGGGGTCCTAGAGATGTCTGGTCCTTGAGTCCACCCGCTGCCACCTGCCCTGTACCCTCCTGGGCTGAGCTGGTGTCCACCCCAGCCTCATGCCCCGAGAGGGCCAGAGCTGAGGAGGGGAAGGCTATAAGAGCTGCAGCTGCCATAAGGGCACTGGGCTCTCCCTGCCTCCTCCCCACGGCTTCACTCAGAACTCTCGGACACCCTGTTGGGAGGGCCCTGGGCTCCAGGTGCAGAGCGCCCTTTGCAGATGTCATGTGCAATTCTAATTTTTCTTTTTAGTTTTTTAAAAAAATTTTTATTGTTTTCTGATGTGAGGGTAACATACACTCATCACAGGCAATTTGGACACACAGGATGCCTGAGGAACCACTGCTGATGTGCTGGTGTTCCCAGCCAGCCTGTTCTCAAATCCCCTCACGTTTCGTAGAGTCGGATTGCAGCCGCTGGCGCTCTGCACCCTGCTCGTTGCACTTGGGTTGTGTGGTGTGCGTGCCCTCGTTAGATGCTTTCTGAAAACATGCTCTTCAGCGGTGCGGAGGATGCTGTTGAACGCACAAAATCTGTGTAAGCAGGACTCCGGGCGGGCTCTCTCCGCTTTCACAGTGTTCTGAGCAGAGTTCCAGGGACGTCGTCGTGTTTAAATCTTTGTGTCGCTGCCTGTTTCCCGGGCTGGGTCCCTGGGTCCAAGTGGGTGGGCACTTCAGGATCCTGGTCCTCCCGTGTGTGCTGGGCTGCTTGGCCTGGTTAGCTGAAGAATGACGTCACCCATCGTGGGCTTCGGAGAGGATGGGGGCCCCCATGCTGACCACAGCCTGGTCTGGGGGCCGGTGTCCCCACAGCCGCTCACTCCCCTCCCCTCCTGTCACCTTAGTGCTTTCCTGCCCCTCCTGACGTGACTGGCTGCTGCCCAGGCTGCAGGCCCAGCCTGCCTGTCACGGCCTTCCAGAACCTTCCATGACTCCATTTGAGGTATGCATATCATGGACTGTTAACATTTTAAAACTAACTTTTGAGACTAACATGGGGTTGCCAACTCTATGTTTTCTACACACTGACAGAGTCACCAGCTTTTTATTTGGCCAAGTAAGGACTTAGGAAAAAAAAAAAAAGAAAAAAAATAAACACTACCATTCATTAGGGCCATCATTTTATAAAGGAAAAGACAGTTCCGACCTACAGGAGCAGGAGGGGGCTGACCTCAAGGGAAAGGATCGTCCTCCAAATTGAATAAATTATGTTTCACAAAAGCCTCATGAGGCTAAGAGAGAGCCTGTTTTTCTCATTTTGTGTGAGGCAGGTGTGACTCGGTCATGCTGTCAGCCCCCTCAGTGGACCTTGCCCTGGACCTCGCAGGCCCACGGGTGGAGGGTGGTGGCCGAGTTGATGATCCCACGGATGAGGCTCCATGGCAGTAGGGACTGTGTGCTTTGGGCTCACGGAGGCCCAGCGTCAGCCTTAGGGAGTAGCAGCTGAGAGAAGGGACAGTGACCCCAGTGGCTCCTAGTGGGCAGGGCCCCTGTGCAGCACTTGCTGGGTGTATCCTCAGCATTGGAGCTGTGCCTGGGGCAGGCGCTGCAGCCCGTGTGCATAGGTAAGGAGGCTCTGGCTCCAAGTGGCCGGTAGGTTGCCCAGGGGCCTAGAGCGTGTCAGCGATGGAGCTGGCTGGAGTTGGGCCTGAACCACAGCCCGGTCTACCCTTGCTCTAGGTCAGCCTGAGTTCGTGGGAGACAGGGGCTCCTCCCAGGCTGGTGGAGAGGTGCCCTTGTGCTGGGCTCCCAGGGCCCCAGGTCTGTCCACCCCAGACCTGATAGTTGGGGTGGTCCAGCTCCTGCAAGTGGGTGTGGGGGCTCATGTGCAGGGCTGAGGCCTCTCCTGGGCCACACTTGCAGCCTCTCACAGCATCCTCAAGTCCCCAGTGACAGTCAGACCCCCATAGGACTGAGTAGTGGGGGAGGCACCCCTTCCTGTGCAGACTGAGGTCTCTGCTGGCCCAGGCCTTGGTGGTCCCTTTCCAGTGTGTTTCTGACCTGGTGGGGACCCCTCCTGCCACCTTTCTCTCCTGGTGGGATTCTCTGTTGCTATGGAAACAGCAGCATCAGAGCTCAGAGTGGCGCTTCAGGGCACCCCAAAGGGCTAATACCGAAGTGGGTGGGCAGGTTGGCTGGAGTTCCCTCTGACATCGCCTTCTGTACCTCCCACATGCGCATTCTCAGATGTTCTAGTCAAGCTCGGCCCTCACTGGCCTGGCCCCCACGCAGACCCTTCTGCTCTCCCTCCCCCTCCATTCTTGCCCATTCCTGCCTCACTGCCTGTCGGCGCTCAGCTCTTTGTTCCTAATGCTGCCTGATGGGGAGGAACCCACTCAGGTACCTGGGGGGCCCTGAAGCTAGGGTCCCAGGCGTGGGGGCCAGAGGGATCTTCGAAGGGGAAGCACACTGCCTGGCTGCTGCCACCTGCTGAGAGCAGGGAGGACACAAGAGCCTGGGGACCAGGGTCCAAGTTGTGGTTAGGGGCTTTGGGCAAGGTCCACCGTGGCCTAACTGCTGAGACTGGGGCCAGGGTCTTACGTCGTGGTAGGAGTAGGGATGGGCCAGTGGGGGAGGCTGAGAAGAAGCCACCAGGCAGATGGGAGGAGGACCAGGAGAGGATGTGCTCTGAGGCTAAACGGGGGTTGGGGGGCTTCAAGGAGGAAGTGATGATGTTGCAGGGCTCAGGAAGAGTCAGGAGCCCACTGCAGGGCTGGCCAGGGCCAGGCACCCCTGGGCAGAGAAGGGCTGGGCTGCAGCCTGGGGCAGGTGCAGGGCCCACTAGCAGTCGCGGCCACATGAAGGCTTTGGAGCCTGTGACCGGGTTTGGATGCTGCCCCACCTGGGTGGGCTTGGCGGCTGCAACAAGTTCTCCCTGCTCTGCTTCTCAGAGCTCCTGTGTGTACATGGGTCTGTGGGCTCAGGCCTTGCTCAGGCACAGGGGCTGGGGTGCAGCAGGTTCTGAGAGAGCCACCACTGAGCTGACTCAGTTGACTTGAGCGGAGGAGTGTTGTGGCCACAGGCAGCACCTGGAGGTCTGGCTGGCATGCTGGGGGCCTGGGACAGTGAGGAGGAGGCTATGCTCTGACAGGCCATGCGGCTGAGTATGCTGATCTGCAGGATGCCCTGTGGGGCCCAGACACCGGCTCTGGGCTCAGGCAGGTGGGCAGTGGGTGCAGGTGGAGGGGTGTGGTTTGGTGTCTCCACTGTGGACCGGGAGGCAGTTCCTCCTCCCCCATGGTAAGGGGGCTCTCCCACCTGCCTCACAGGTGTGTGCCGTGAGGAAGCTGATCTCTGAGGCCAGGTGCTGGCGGGGGTACCCCCTACTCAGTGATCCGTAGGGTTGGCCAGGTCTCTTCCCGTCTTCTCAGAGCTCTTGTCTTTCGCATCCTATTGGATGCTGTGTGGCATGGTCCTGCCGGATGGTGGGTGGGAGGACGGGCCCCATTGGCATTCCCTCCGTCCTCTTCCCCTCCTCCCCCCACCCTGACCCCTCACCTGTCCTGGTTGGCACAGCTTGGTGATTGTGAAGTTGGCTGGGCTCTATTTCCTTCCAGCTGGAGGCAGTCACAGTCTGGAGAGGAGTTGGGGGGGGCAACGTACCCCTCCTGGTGTGTGACAGAGAGGACCTGTCCTCCCTGGGGTTTTTGGACTTGGTCCCATGGGCCACATTCTCTGATCTGCTGTGTTGGGGATAGGTTGGGGTGGCCCTGAGGCAGGGGTGCAGTAGAGGTGGCGGGAGGGTCTGCCTGGCCCACCTCCCAGGGTGCAGCAGCGGGATTGGGGGCAGACTGCTGGCCCTGCATGAGCAGCGCTTTCTTCTCTCCGGGATTTACATGTCAGAATCCTCACAGGCAAGATCAGGAGGCCTTGGATGGAGATAATCCAGGCCCCGGGCTCGGCAGCTTTGAGGGGCTTAGTCCTAACAGCCCCGCACTGCAGGAACACACTGGCAGAGAGAGCTCTGGTGGGGCAGGACCATTCATGGAGCCCGTGAATGCTGTAACTGAGCCTGCCTGCACACACAGACCTGCGAGGTTTGCTCGGGAGCTGGGAGCTATTCCAGTCGTGTGCTGTTAGCTGGGAGCTACTCCAGTCGGCTGCTGTGGAATCATCCCGATCACCCAGTGAGCTGTGATTGTGGGAAGGCACATGGCTCACTTCTAGAGCCGCCTCTAAGGCCTGGAGCCTGACCGAACCCAGGTCCCTCATGTTACTTGTGGGGAAACTGAGGCCCAGAGGAGAGGGGCTTTCGTGGGGCCACGGAGGAAGAGCAGAGCTAGGAAGAGGCCCACTGCTCCAGGGTGTGGGGGTGGTGTCCACACGTCATCTTAAGCGTGGGAGACGCTGGTGGTTTGGATGTGGAGTTCAGCTCTGCATCTGGAGAGAAGAAGCCACCCAGGGCTGGCCTGACCCAGGACCTCGAGGACAGTGAGGCTGAGAGGCCCATGGAGTTGGTGAGTCAGGGGCTTGGCAGATGCAGTGTGCAGTGTTGCTGCCATGCTCTCTGGGCTGCAGTGGGGACCTCTCTCAGCCTAGGGGACTCGACAACTGGGGCTGGGCCACCTGGAGGCTTCTTCACTCATGTGATCAGCCCTGAGATGGCTCCGATGCTGTGGTCTGCTGGCACTGTCACCTGTCCTCTCTGTAGAGCTGGGGCTTCCGGCAAGGTGGCCTCACAGAGTCACTTGTCACTCGGAACTTCGTGTGGAACTGCCTGTGCCAGGCTGTGGGAGGGCTCTGATGTCTCCGCCTCCTTGCCACACTTGTCTGTCCTTTTCACTCTAGCTGTCCGGGGGTGTGAAGTGCCAGCTCATGGTGGTCTGATTTGCATTTTCCTAACAGCTAATTACCTTGAGCACCTCTTTATGTGCTTGGGGACTATTTGTGTATCTTCTTGGAAGAAATGTTTATTCAGAGCCTTTGCCCATGTGATAATCAGGTTGTCTTTGTAGCCCTGAGTTGAGTCCCTCCTTCCAGAATTTTCCCTGGCTATGCAGCTGTGCTCTGCAGGCTGTTGCCTTCACTCTGCCTGCTCCTGTCAGTCTCCTGGGCTGGCCCCTCCTCCTTGCCAGTCTCCTTTCTCCTCTGACCTCCCCTCCCTTGGTGGTCTTGCGTGTCCCACAGCCCAGAGTCCCTTTGCAGTGGTGCCTCAGACTCCCCAGGGGGCCATGCCCTCTCCTCACCAGGACGGCTTACCTGTCCACAGGGGACTGACCACTGCACCCTGGGGTCTCCCCCTCAGCCTGAGGCCTCCATTCTCACAGACCTGGGGCGAGGGAAGGACCTCAAAGCAGGCACCCAACCCCCAACTCTTGCTGGTCATCGGCTGGTCAGTCCACTCTCCTCTCAAGATGTCCTGTCTCTGACCACTTCTCACCCCCTTCTCTGCAGCCACCTGGTCCAGGCCTCTGGTCCTGTCCCTGGGTCCCTGCAGTATCTCCTCCCGGCCTCCCCACCTCTGGTCTTGCCCCTGATGGTGGATTCTCTATGCAGAGGCCAAAGTGATCTGTAAAAACATGGGTCTGATGGCATCACTCCCTGCCCAGGAGCCTCCAGTGGCCTCCCTCATGGTGAAGTCAAACCCAGACTCTGCCCAATGCGGCCACCACCCACCCTCAGAGCCACTCCTGCTGCACCCCACGGCCTTAGGCTCGGTGATGCTCTGTTCTCTGCCCCCTGCTTCCAGGTCCTACCTGGACTTCTTTGTGTCACTCCACTCCTGGGCTCCTTTGTGTCACTCCAGTCCTTGCCAGCTTGCCTGGCTTGGCTGCTGCATCTACTGTGGGGTGGCTCTCCGGTTCTCTGTATCTGCAGCACTATTTGTGTGTTTACCTGGGCGTCGCCAGTGTGTGATTCTCGGGGGCAGCTGGGCCAGGACGGGCAGTGCACCCTCGGAGGGCGGGTAGGAACCAGGAAGCAAGGGCAGCCCTGTCACTGTTGCTCAGCCCTCTGCAAGGGGACCAGGGGCTGCGGGCACAGGTGCTGCCCAACCGCTGGGTTTGGGAAGGATATCAGGCTGCTGCCTGGAAGGGCACTGTATTGTCTTGGAGCTGAGGTGGGAGGCTTGGGAGCCTGAGGCATGGGGCGGCGCTGTCCTGCCCACTCCAGCTCCCTAGCTCCCACCTGCTGTTCCTGGATTACCCAGAGCCTCTTGTCCTTGTCTGTAGCACGGGGTGCTCACGGAGGGCATGTGGGAGGGTGTCATTCAGACACCTGGTACACTGAGTTGCCGCGACATGGCAAATAAATTAAAACAAATACCAACAAGTGAGAGGAAGTTTTGGTATTCAGGTTGGTGCAGGACCCCTGGCAGATTGAGGCAGGGCCACCAGCGCCTATGTGCCTTGGATGACACACCCCCCATGCATGCCCCACAGGGCTCGTCAGTCACCTGCCCACCTGTAGCAACAGTGCCCACTGGCTGAAGATGAGGAGGCTGCTGAGTAGGGTAGCAATGAGGCTGTGCAGAGGGATGCTGAGAGAGGGATGCCTGATTTATGTAGCTCCTGCATCACCTTTCAGTTGCAGGCAACAGAAAGCATGCAGAGCTGGCTTCATGGGGCTATATGGGCTTTTGTAAATGAAATGTCAGTGGCCATAGGGCTTTAAGTGCACTTTGATCAAGGCTTTAGTTCACATGGTTTCTCTTGGCTGTGCTGGAACATCATATTTACCCTCAGGCCAGGTTTTCTCATGGTGACAAAATAGGTGTTGTGGTTCCAGACATCATATCTGTATTCCACTTGTGAATATGGGGAGAAGGACTGGCTTCCTCAATGCAGAAATAGAGTTTCCAGCTTTGGCTCATTGCTGAAGCAATCTGGGGCTAGGTGTGCATCACAGTTCACTGGCATAGGCCTTGCTGGGGTCCTTGGATCACAGGACACATGCCATGTATCGCTGGAGGGCTGGGGTGGGGTCATCCCTGCCCCCTCCACTCAGTAAACTGCTTGTTCCTCCAGCCATGTGAGCCAAGTTGACAGATTAGGGCCCTCCTCGCACGGTGGTGGTGAGGATGGGAGAGGAAATGAGACAGGAAGCAGGGGCTTTATTTGCTGTCATTATTATAACAACTAACCAAGGATGACCAAGGTGACAATTGTTATCGTTATTCTACCCTGACTGACAGTGAGAGGGCAGCACGTCCCAGGACTAAGGGTTGCGCTTCTGGTCCTGGCGAGGCTGGGGGTCTCCCCCAGCTCCCTGCTGTCACCCTCTGCCTCACTGGAGGTGCCTGTCCCAGGAGGATGCCTGCCTGTGCTGCCCTCTAGCCAGGGCCTCCATGAGGCTCTCCTGGGATCCGCACCCCGCCCTGCTGCCACCCCCTCGCAGGGGCATCTCTGGGCCAGCAAGAGCTCCTGGTGTCTGTGCGAAAGTGCCTCTGGGATGTTTCTCAGACCTCGGGGGGATGCCTGGCCCTGTGGACCTCTTGGGGAGCACGTGTTCTGTGGAGCTTCCCCGGCTCATTGTCCAGTGTGGACACTCAGGCAGTGGCCGTGAGTCGTCCCTGCCCTTCACCACCCCAGGCCACGATGTCCAGCCAGCCCAGCCAGTGCTGCCTCGGACGCTGCTCAGACCGTCTGCTTTGCCCCACCCCCTTGTATGTCAGCTTGTTGGATCAGCTGATCAACTTTAGGATCAGCTTGTTGATTCCTATTTTTTTTAAAAGTGTGCTATAATTTTTATTTATTTATTTATTGATAGACAGACAGACAGGATCTTGCTCTGTTGCCCAGGCTGGAGTGCTGTGTCCTGATCACAGCTCACCACAGCCTCAAACTCCTGGGCCCAAGCCATCCTCCTATATCAGCCTCCCACGTAGCTGGGACTACAGGTGCGTGCCACCACACTGGGCGAATTTAAAACAGTTTTTTGTAGAAACAGGGTATCACTGTGTTGCTCAGGCTGGTCTCATCTCCTGGCCTCAAGCAATCCTCCTGCCTGGCCCTCCCAGAGTTCTGGGATCAGAGGCGAGAGCCACCGTGCCCAGCCCTATATTTTTTCTTTAATCATTTGATAGTGACGCCATCTGCAGCTGTGTATTTGGGGCAATGTTTTTAAGTAAAAATTGAATTCTTTCATTACATATAGAGCTAGTTAGGTTTTCTATTTCTTTTTGAGTCAGTTTTGATAATTCATGTCTTTCAAGGACTTTTTCTATTTCATCTTAGTTGTCAAGTTTATTGGTGTAATTTGTAATGTTTCCTTCTTATCCCTCTAGGGTTTGATCTGTAGTGAAGTCCCCTCTTTCCTTCTTGACACTGGTCATTTGTACATGTTTTCCTCTCTCTTGACTTGTCTAGGTAGAGCTCTGCAAGTTTTTGATGCATTCAGAGAGTGCTTTTTGGTTGTAGCGATTGTTTCTGTTGTTGCCCTGTTTGCTATTTTATTAATTATTGCACTTAGCTTTATTGTGTGCATTCTGCTTCCTTTGTGTGTCCTTTGCTAGCTTCTTTAGGTGAACTTTTAGGACATCAGTTTTCTTCTTTTTTTCTCATGGAAGGATTTACAGCACTAGTTTTCTCTCAAGCTCTGTTCCAGCCGCACCCCAGCTTTTGCTTTCTTGTGTTTTCCCTCTGGCGTCTGCTCGCTCCTGGCAGGGGTCTGGCCCCTGGGCTGCAAGGGCGCCCTGGGTCAGGACTCTCATTAGAGTAAGCGAGGCGGAGGGCGGAGACTCCCAACACCCTTTCGTTCTGGCCCCTTTGCTTGCCTGGGGTGTCCCCTTCCCTCAGCCCCTCATCATCCCTCCCTGGGTTTGCTGGTTGGCAAACTCCTGTTCCCACGGAGGCCTTGGCAAGATCCAATGCCTGGGGGTCTGCCAGGCTGGGTAAGGAGGCCTTGTTCGCTTTGATCCTCCGCAGTGATCACAGTTTGTGAGGGAGACGGGTTTGAGATGCTGCCTGGAAAGGGAAACCCTGACATGCCACAGCACAGGAAGTGGGCTGCCCTGTGCTCGCGCTGATGGCTCCAGGAAGATGTGGGAGGGCTGGGAGCACCTGCCACGGCTGGGAGAGTCAGGGGTGAGGTCAGCTCTGAGCAAGAGGGGGGCGTGATCTGTCTGGGGCAGGTGCTAGAGCCTGGCCAGGCAGCAGCACTGGTGGCTGTTTCTGGCTGTCAGTGGCCCAGGGCTGGGCGTCCCACCTAGTCTGTCTGGGTCGCTCTGGGCTAACAGGAGCAAAGCATCAAGGTAGTGTGGCTCAGTCAGGAAAGGCAGAGAGACCCATGTGATGGGAGTACAACCAGCAAAAGGGGCGGATGCAGAGGTGAGGTCAAAGGAGCAGAGGCCCTGGCTGAGGGCTGGAAGCATCTTAGAGGGACCTTGGCTCTGAGCAGGATAAAATGTGGGATCAAGGGGGAGCTCTGAGGTGTGCAGTGACATAGCAGACTTTTCCTAAGTGGGTTGCTCCGCATGCTGTGCACAGAATGCATGTGGTGCCATGGTGAGCAGGGTGGGGACAGAGGCTGTACAGCGTCCCTGGAAGGAAAGGAGGGGACGAGGAGGCCCTGCAGTGTCCCTGGGAGGAGAAGAGGGGATGAGAAGGCTGTACCATGTCCCTGTAAGGAGGGGAGAGAACGATGGGGCCGTGCAGTGTCCCTGGGAAGGGAGGGACAACTGGGAGCAGCGTGGTGACAGATACATTCTGCTTCTGCATTCTTTTTGGAATGTTAAACAAACTGTTGGCAGAGGTAGTGTGCCAGTGGGCTGCAGTAAGGAATGGAGGACACATGGACAGGACGACCCACAGGCTTGGCTGGAGGAGGGGGGTCACATGAGCTGAGATGGGGACCCCTGAAGGGGAAGCAGGCTGCAGGAGGGGTTGGTGTTAGACAGTTGACCCTGTGCTGTTGCTGTGCCCCCAGGTGGAGCTGGGGGTCCGTAGATGGGCTGGTCTGGAGTTAGGTCCTGGCTGGGAACATGACTGTGGGGTGGTGGCTTTCAGATGGATTTCAGGCCACGAGGCTGGACAAGGCAAGTGAGGCAGTTGCCGTGGGGAGAGCAGGCATGGGGCAGTGTCCGTGCCTGGCCCCTGGCTCTGACACTTGGAGGCCTGGGTGGGAGCAACGAGGTGCCCTGTGCAGCTGCACGCTCCAGGGTTCTGCACACCATGGGAGGAGTCAGGCCTAAGGTGGACTCAGCGTGTGGGTGACTGTACACCCTTGTCCCCAGTGTTCTGTCTTTCCAGTCACCTTACTGCTCGCTACACCCTGGCCCTGCCCGTGTCGGCATGTTGGGCTCCCTGTGGCACAAGGGTGCCCCCATGTCCTGTGTGTGCCACTTGCTCTGCACGCCCCACAGGCAAGTGTGGGGGCAGTCTTGCCGCTGCAGGCTTTGGCCGTGGCTGGCGGTGCAGGGTCCAGCAGGTGGTCTTTGAGGACCCTCCTGCACATCAGCCCTGAGGCCTGTGGGGCCTGCAGGGAGCACAGCTCTGCCTCACTGCCTGCGGGGCCACTGGTTGCACCGCTGAGGTCATGAGGGCTCTCTGCTTTCCGCCAGGCCAGGATGCCTTCTGCACTTGGGGGGGTGTGCCCACAGTGGGCTGGGAGCAGGCTTTGCCTGAGGTGTCGCTCGGTCAAGGGGGCCTAGGGGACATGAACCTGAGTAGAAGATGGGCTGGTCTTTTCAGTTGCCTTTGAGGTCATTTGTGGAATTGTAACTTGGGTCTGTCCCCACCTCCTGTGTCACTGGGTCTGCACACGTGGGAACAGTCTCACTCAGGTCCCTGCAGAGGTGTACAGTGGAGTCGAGGACCCTGGGCCATTTCGCTGTGGCCACCCCGCTGCACCAGCTTCCCAAGGAGTGGCTGACCCCAAGGGGGGCATTTCTGCATGGAGGGCGTGTGGCTGGACCTTGTTGGTGGTGCAGATGCTGCTGCTGGTGGGGGCCAGAGAGTTCTGGGCTTGTCTGTGTGGGTTTGGGGTGGCCGGGCTGGGGTGCGAGGTGTGGACCTGTGTCTGCCGTGGGTGTCTGCCCCGGTGGAGCTCACCTCTGCCGTCTCCCCCTCACCCTCATGCCCACTTGCCTCTGTCTCCCCCGACCCCTGTCTCTCTCTGTGTCTCTGCCCTTCCTCCCTGCTCCGGCCCCTTTGGGTCCCTCTGCTTCCCCTTCTCTTCCTTCTCCATTGTTGTCTCTCGCCCCTCCGTTCCCTTTGTCGTCTTTCCCTGTGCCCTTGCCTCCTGTTTCCAATCCTCTTTCCTGCTGGTTTCCTATCTCTCCTGCTCTTATCTCTGTGTGTCTCCCGGCCCTCCCTTGTCTGTCTCTGTGTTGTCCTCCCTTCTGTTGCACCCCCTGGGTCCCTGTCTGCTCTTGTCCTCTCCCTGCTCTGCTCCACTCCTGCTCTGGCCCCAGGCACACGACGCAGCAGGAGACCAACAGAACCATCGCAGCCAGTGCTGGCACTGTGAAGCAGATGTCCGAGCTCCTGCACGGCTCCTGCCCGGTATGTTCCCCTGGGAATCTGGGGCCAGCAGTGGGGAGAGGTAGGGAACCTTGTGCCTGTAATGGAGAGGGGACATGGCAGGGGTCAAGACATGGGATATTGACACGTAGGCTGGCCTGGGACTTGGCCTGACCTGGCTCCACAGGTCAGAACTCAATGTGCTCAGTCATTCAGTCACCAGCTGTTCACTGACCATGCACTGGGGTCTGGGCTGCTGGGAGTCCCGCTGTCCTGGGGCTTACGATGGAGTGGGGACAAGAGTGCCCTGAGTCTTCCTGGCCAGGCTTTTCTGAATGGACACTAACATCTCCCCATTATTAATTCCACCATCCTCACCCCTCCACTGCCCTCACTTTCCCATCCACTGCCCCCTCCACCCAAGCCCAGTGTCCACGGCCACCTCCATGTGTGCTTTCCTGTCCTGTGGCCATGGTCACGTCACCATGGTCACAGTCATCACCACACCTGCTGCCACAGCTTCTGTCCCAGTGCAGCCAGCCCAGGGCCCTCTGCGTCCCCACCAGCACCCTCCTCCCGTATCAGGTCAGCACACCTGAGGATTAGAGGGTGCTCACCACAAAGATTAAATGCCATCGAACCCTAGGGTATTATGGAGCAGGTGCCAGCAGACGACAGTGCACAGCCTGCCCCCTGTTTCATGAATAAAGTTTTACTGAAATGTCGTCACGTCTGCTCATTTACATACTGTCCACAGCTACTTTGGGGCCACAGTGTCAGAGTTGACAGTTGCAGCAGATTGGCCTGCAAAGCCTAGAGTGTTGATCCCTGGGCCCTTTCAGAACAAGTCTGCCGGCCTCTAGGAAATGCACGTATCGTGCATGGTTGCAATGGGTACTGTTCACGGTAGAGAGGCCAGAAATGCGATGGCCAGATGCAGTGTGGAGTGAGCTCAGGGACAGTGTGCCACGTGAGAGGAGCCAGACGCAAAAGAGCGCACACTGTGGGGTTCTATTTGTGGGAAATGTCCAGAAATGCACGTCTGTGGAGACAGAAAGCAGACTAGTGGTTGTGGGATTGGGAGCAGGAGTGGCGAGGGGCTGCACTCGGGAACCGGACCACTTTTGGGGGCAGTGGAAATGTTTTAAAACTGGGTTGTGGTGAACGTTCACAAGTGGAAATTGTTGAACTGTACACTTAAAATGGATGGATTTTATGGGATCTAAATTATACTTTAATAAAAGTGTTATTTTAAAAAGTAGAGCTGGTTTCAAAAGTTAGTTATGCTAAAAGTAAATGCGATAGAGGAGCAGCCAGTTCTCCAGTGACGGGGTGGACAGAGTATTCTAAAGTAGGGGACTACGGGGTCACAGGACTCTGTCCGGAGTAGTCTGGACTGTTCTGTGCATGGTGTGAGCATCTCAGCTGTGGCCGGTCTGCGGGAGCCGGGGCTCCTCCGCTTCTGCGCCCGCTGGCGGGACGTGTGGGTCCTCGTGCAGGGCTGTGGGGCAGCGTGATGACCAAGTCTCCAAGGCTTTGCTGCATTGACGCCTGTGCTGGCCTTTTCCTTTTTAACTTTGGTCCTTGTTCTTTGACTTATGCAGGCCTTCATTCGTTCATTCGTTAATCCATCTAAAAATATGTATTGGGTTCTTCTTACGTGAGGCACTATGCTAGGTCCCAGAGTAGGACGAGCCATGGTTCTGAAAGGCATTTCTGTGGGGAAGGAGGCTGGAGCTCCAAGGGTGTCCTGCCCCCGGCATTGTAGCCAGGAAGGAGCCCCGGCTGGATCTGAGCTCTGGTCTTTGTGGGTCCGGAGTCTGTGTTCCCATCTCTGTGTGTGTCATGAAAGCCATGACAGCAGACCTTGAGCTCCTTGTGCCTTCAGAGGGCCACTTCTCCTGAGGCAGCCTTCCTTCTCTCCTCCCACCCACCACCCACCCATCTACGAAACCCGCGGGCATTCGCGGAGCAGCTGCTCTGTGCCAGATGCAGTGAGGGTACAGATAAGATGGGGTTCCTTCCCTCGGGCCCTCACGGTATTGTGGGGGGACACACTGTGAACCAGACAGTGTCCTTGCCCCAGGGTCTGGGCAGGGTATGATGGGGGCTCGTGGCGGAAGTTAGAGGTGCTGCATGTGTGTGGCCTTCTGGAGGACATTTCAATGGGGGGCTTCAAGCCTGGTGGAAGCCAGCCCACAGTGAAGTGGTGGGGGACCCGGTGGTGTGTGGGGGTGCAGGGTGAAGGGAAAGGGGCACTGCCAGTCCTAGCAGGGCTGGGTGTGAAGGCTCCCTGGTGCGTGGGGATGGAGGAAGGGCGCCCATGCCCCTTTGTTGTCCAGACAGCGTCTGTGGTATGGTTTCTTCCTTGGGTGACTCTCAGCGGTGGGATCGAGGAGAGGGTGCAGCTCCCCTCATCCTGCTGGACTTCAGGGCATGGTGGGGATGGTAACAGCTATGTTGCTGCCTCATTGTTGAGTGAGGGCCACCAGGAGTTGGGGCGGCGATTCTCTAGTGTGGGCGTCCCTGTGCCCTTGGATTCCTGGGGCTCCGTGTGGCTGCAGGGCGGCATGCCCAGGTTCACACCTGGCTCTGTCTTTCCTGTGCTGGCCGGGCCCGGACCAGGGAAGTCAGTGCAGCCTGTGCGAAGGGCATGCACGGACCGTGTGCTGCTGTCCCTGGGCAAGGAAGGTTCGCTGCTGATTGGGGAGAGCTGACAGAGCGGGAGCTGTTTTCCTCAAAAGAACTGAAGCTCTGCCTGGGCTTCTGAATCTGGGGCTTCTGGGGCACACTTGGTGCCAGTGACAAGAGCCTTGATGGACAATAACACAAGCTGCACAGATCTGCTAGCAGGGGCGTGACCATTAGGCCCACATGCCACCGAGTGCATTGGAGAGCTGGTCCTGACCCCTCCTCCACCGTGGGCTTGGGTGGCTGGGCAGAGCAGTCGTGGAAGGTGGGCCCAGGGGACAGGTCCAAGTTGGACCTGCGCAGAAGCCCCAGGCAGGGGCAGGCTTGTTCTGTGGCCTGAGAGGCTGTCTGGGTCCCGGCGAAGGGCCCGAGCACGAAGGGAGCTCGTGAGGTTTCGTGGGCGAGAGGCAGGAGGGCAGGCTGCCGGTGTGGAGCCCTCAGCACGCCACAGTGGCCAGTGCTGGCTTCAAGGGCCTGCTTGTCCAGTCCCCCTGGACAGCGTTTCTCCAGCACCAGCTCTGTGGCAATCTCTCTGTGGGCACTGGGGTGTGGTGGGGAACATTCCAGCAAGAAGGGATTGGGAGGGGGCAAAGGCAGGATGTGGGGGAGGGGAGGCAGTTCTGATAGTGCTGATGAGAGTGGTCCCACCACCCATGTGACCTTAAGCAAGCTGCTCAAGACTTGAGGTGACAGTTCCCTGTGCTGTGAAACAGGGATCATAACACGTCCTACTGAGCCGGGGAGCGCTGGGGCTGAGTATGCGTGCCTAGAGTGGCTCCTGGGTCCTGTGGGCTGCTGAAGATGACTTAGAATCTGGTGGTGATGGTGTCTATGGGGACACTGGCTGTGCCTATGGAGATAGGGGTGACGCTGTGGGGGAAGTAGATGGTGATGAGCCCACTTCTGAGGGCAGGAGTAAGTGGCAATGGTGAAGGAGAGAGTAGGGGTGGTGGGTGCCCTGCCAGGAGGCTGGGAGGGGCACTGGGAACTGAAGCCCCCCAGGGCTGGAGGGGCCTGGGGGCAGGACAGTACCTCAGCCCCTTGTAAGCTACACCTTCTATTTGCCCAGGAGCGCCTTCAGCTGGACCGGCTGAAAACGCAGCTAGCGGATGCCCTGCAGCGCTACGGAGTGGTGCAGAAGGTGAGGTGCCAGCATGGGGATTGTGGGCCAGGTGGGTGGGCCTGGGTCTCTTGAGCACCCATACCAGCTGGCTTGTTCCTGGGTTGGCCTGGTGCAATCCCATCTCCCAAGGCAGAGAAAGGGCCATCCTTGCAGGCATTCGTAGGTAGCCAGGATCCTGCGGCACACCTTAGGCTATGTCTCCTAAAGGATATTTACCTTTGAAGTGCTGCCCCCAGAGGTGACCTCACAGCAGCCTCCTGGGAAGTAAGAAGAACAGATCTCATCCTGTTTTGACAGGTGAGGAAACTGAGGCCCGGGGGACTTATATGCATTGGCAGAGGCCATCTAGCAAATCCCTGCAGAGCCCAGCCAAGAACCAGGACAACTCCATCCTCTCAGGGAGTGGAAGATGTGTTTTGCTGAGTCATTATCTGTTACCTTGTGCTTATCTGACCTTTTCTTCTCTCCTCCCTACCTTTTTTGTTCTTCCTTTCTCCTCTCTCCTTTTTCCAACAGAAAATTGCAGAGAAGTCCAGAGCACTGCTTCCCACGGCACAGAGGGGCGGCAAACAGGTGGGTATCAAGTATTTACCATGGTCAGTGGGTGTTAGGGGACAGCACAGAATCCAGTGCCATTTGTGCTCTGGGGATGGATAGGAAGGACCTAGGGCAAGGACCTTATTTGAGAGGTCTGCCTTGATGAACAGCCTTAAAGCATTGGCGTTTTCACTTTTGGGCTCTGGTACAGTGCCTGACACAGGGCAAGCTCCCAGATAGTGACCGTGGACGGTTCCATGTGCTGTGTAGGACTGACTGGTGTCAGACCAGCCCTCCTGCCAAGAGCCTGTAGAACCTACATTAAACACATACGCACACATCAAGACAGACACAGACACAGATAGACACACAGACACACACAGATCTGACAGGCTGGAGGCATCAGAGAGCCACTAGGGCATCCTTGAGAGGCAAACATTCTAGAATAATCCGTGTTCATCTTCACGTCCTTTCTTGCCTGGTGGGGCATTTGCCAATTTGTGTCTCAGCTTACCAAGACTGAACAGAGGTGGTAGCTTGGAGCTTTAATGGTCTTATTGGGCTGGGCAGACAAACATTAGAGTTCAGGGCTGCTCGGAACCGAAATCCTGGGGAAAGGGGATTGCAGCACTAGATGCAGTGTCCCTTGAGGCAGGCACTTGCAGATTCATACGCAGTGTGTACATGTCATGAGAGCCTAAGGAATCAAGCCAAAGCAGTTTACAAGAAAAATTAAACAGAAATAGAGGCACTCTCAGAGTAATAAAAAGACAAAAGTTGGAGTTCAAATCCCACTCAGAAGAAAGAAGTCTTATAAACACTACAGATTTCAGTAGAGACCCTAAAAGATTAAGGTAAACCAGAAATAGACCAGCCCTAACAAAACCTGAGACATAGCCTTGAATCATGTCTATTTCTGTCTGCTCAAAGACAGTTGAATCTCTTCTGGAAGACGATTTCAGTGTCTAGAATCTGTCTAATTTTTCATACATGATGCCTGAGATTTAAACCAAAGTTGCTAGCATGACAGATAACAGGATCAAATTACTAAAGCCAAGTAAAGATGGTAAGTAGAAACTGATCTACAGGTGATAGAGATACTGAAATAATTGGACATGTACCTTAAAATAACTACAGGTTGAGTATTCCTAATCCAAAAATACAAAATCTAAAACTTTTGGAGCACCAACATAATGCTACAAGGAAATGCTCATTATAGCATTTTGGTTTCCAGTGTTTTAGATTAGGGATGCTTATTCGGTAAGTATAATGCAAATATTCCCAAACCTGAAAAAAATCCAAAATCTGAAACACTCTGGTCCCAAGCATTTCAAATAAGGAATATTCAACCTGTATAATTAATGTGTGAAAGAAAATAGATGAAATGGTGGAGACTTTTACCTAAGAACTTAAAAAAATAATAAAAATGATAATTCTAGTACTGAATGATACTGTGACAAAAATTAATTCAATAGATTGGCTAAATATCCAATTAAACAAAGCAGAAGAAAGGATTAGTGGACTAGAAGGCATAAGAGAACACTTATGTCGGAACATAGAGGAAACATTATAGAAAATCTGCAGAAGCATATTGTTGGAGTCCTAGATGAACAGGAGGGAGAGAAAACGGACAGAAATAATATCTGAAGAAGTAATGGTTGAGAATTTTCCAAAACTGTCCAGATACTTCAGGCCACAGCTCAAGAAGTTCTATAATAAATAGGATAAATTTATCCACTTTTTAAACAAGCTACCCTTTGCCATTGCATAATATTAAATAAAAATTGAAAACAAAAGATAAAAATAAAATCGTAAAAGGAGATTAAAACCAAAAAAAAAAAAAATCTGAAAAACACATTAAAGCTAGAGAACAAAGTATATTATTTTTATAGAGACGCAAGACTGACACCTGACTTTCTCAAAAGAAACAGTGGGGTCCATGAGACAGTGGAAGCACATCTTCAAAGTGCCCAGCAAAAATAACTACCAGCCTTCAGTTCTGCATCTGGTGAAAATATTCTTCAGAAATAAAGGTGAAATGAAAACGTCTTTAGAAAAACAAAAACTGAGAGAATTCATCAACAGGATGCTTGCAAAGTGGAAAAAGGAAAGTGATCCCAGAGGGAAGCATAGTAACGGGGCAAGGAATGGGGAAAATATGGAAAACAGGAAATGTGGATATGTCCAAATTCATGTTGACTGTTGAATAATACAATAATTTTGGGTTTTCACATATGGGTCAGATGTACTGTCGACAACTGAAGCACAAAAGACAAAAAGAGGAGGTTAATGGCGTTAAAGCATTATAGTGTCCTTGCATCATCAGAGCAGTGACAAAAATATAGGCTGCAATGAACCAAGGATGCATGTGGCATTATGCAGGTAGCTATTAAAGCAGGAATTGATGAAATATAAAAAATACATGTAGATGAGTTAGCAAAGCCAAAAGAGTTGGTTCTTTAGAAGGATTAATAAAATTGTTAAACCCCTACAAGATTAATCAAGATGTAGAAAGAAAATACAAATTATCAGTTTCAGGAATGAAAACAGGCATATCATTACAGATCTGACAAATTTTTTTAAAGTAATATAAAGATATTATGAACAGTTTTATGCCAACAAATTTGACAGCTCAGATGAGATATAATTTTTTTTAGAAAACCATGACTTACCAAGATGTGCAGAGAATCTGGAAAGTTCAATATTTATTAAAGAAATCAAATCCATAATTAATAAATATCCCACAAAGAAAACTCTATACCTGGGTGGATGTACTGGTGAATTCTTCCAAGTATTTGGGGAGTAAATAACATGAATTTATATAACCTATTATAGAGAATATAAAAAGAGGAAAAACACCCTGCTGTGTTTTATGCCAGTCATACCTTGATTCCAAATTATGGTGAAGATATCACAAGAAGGAGAGTAACATATCAGTCTCTCTCGTGGATGTAGAAGCAAAATCCTAACCAAAATGCTAATAAATTAAATCTAGAAATATATAAAAAGGAAGTCATATCATCATAGCGTAGGGCTTAGTTTAGGGATGCAAAGTTACTTTGCATTCAGAAACAATCAATATAATTCGCCACTTTAATAAGTGATAAAAGCTATACAGTCATCTCAATAGATACAGAAAAGCATTTGATGAAATTCAGCACTATCTTAAGGAAGCTAAAGAACTCTTGGCAAGATAGCTATAGATGGGAATACCTTTAATCTTTTAAAGGCTATCTTTAAAAACCTTACTGTTAACGTCTCACTGGGAAGATATTAAAATCTTTTCTCCTGAGATTGAGGACAAAATACAGATGTCTAGTACTATTGCTTCTTTTCCTGTTGTACTGGGAGTCTTATCCAATGCAATAAGACATGCAAAAAAAATAAAAGTATAAGGATTGGGAAGAGAAAACAGACTACTCACAGAGAGCATGATTGTGTACGTAGGAAATAATCTGTGATGTGCTGTTAGAATTAATAAGTGCGTTTGACAAGACTACTGGAACCAGGTCAGTATACAAGAAGACATTGTGTATCCTGGCATAAGGCAATTTGGAAATGAAATTTTAAAAGTGATACGATTTATAATGGCATCAAAACTAGAAAGAAATCTATGAAGAGCTGTTTAAGACTGCTACACTGAAAACTAACAAAGCATTACTGAGAGAAATTACAAAAGATCTAAATGATGGAGAGGCTGCCATGTTTATAGAGATGTCAGTTCTCACCAAGTGAATCTAGAGATTCAATACAATCCCAACAGGTTTTTAAGCATGTGTGTGTGTTTAAATTGTCAAGCTGATTCTAAAATGTATGTATATGGAAATATGAATAAGACTCAAAATAGTGAAGACAATTTTGAAGAAAAACCAAAGTGAAAAGTTTATACTGCCAGGTATCAGAACGTGTTAATGAATCACAGAAATGGAAACAGTGGTGTTTGTGCGAGGCTAGGCAGACCGACAGCCACAGGACACAATGGATTTGGGATGCAGACCCACACACATGATGGCCGGGTTTGTGGTCAGGTGGACTGCCCTGCAGTGGGAAGTAGATGATTTATTCAGGGCTTGGTGCTGCATCACGTGAACTTTTGAACTGAAAACAAGTGGGTCCTTTACAAACTTTAACTCCATGCACAAAAAAACTTTTCCAGCTGCATCATAGACCTACATGCAAAAGAAAGACAACACTTCTGGAAGATACCAGGGAAGGCTACCTTCACATCTTTATGTGGGCAGACATTTCTTCCACAGAGGCAGAAGTGCTAACTGTAAAGGAACAGATTGATGAACTTAGGTTTGTTAAAAATTAATACACCATTAAGAGAATGAAAAAGCAACCTGCAGGATGAGAGAAGGTATTTGCGTGACACGTGTCTGCAAAGGTCTTACATCCATTAAATAATAAAGATCTGTTACAAGTCAGTAAGGAAAATGCAAACAACTCTGAAAACAAAAAAGAGTAAAAGCCTTGGACACATCACAAAAGAGGATTTCCAGTTGGCTAATAAGAATATGAACATGCATTCAACATTAGTTGTCAGGAGCAGGAAAAGTAAACCCGTGATGCCGTGTCACTACACACCACCTCACCCTCACCCACAGTACTAGAAGCAACGTGAAAAACACCTGAAAATGCCGAGTGTCGGTGGGAATGTGGGCAGCTGGAACTCTCGTGTACTACTAATGGGAGTGTAAAATTGCACCACCACTTTGGAACACTGTTTGAGAATATCTGCTTTGTAAAGCCCAATGTGTTCTTACCTTTCATTTTGTAGCTCTACCCAATGGAGACGTGTATGTAGTTAACCCTCCATATCCATGGGTTCTGTATCTGTGGATTCAACCAACTACAGATTGAAAGTATTAGAAAAAAAATTATGGCTGTACTGACCTGTACAGACTTTTGGGATCATCATCCCCTGAGCAAGGCAGTATATCAGCTCTTCACTACACAGCATTTGTGCTGTGTTGGGTGTAATAAGTCATCCAGAGATGATTTAAAGTGTGTCGGAGGATGTGCATAGGTGATATGCAAATACTAAGCCAGTTTACATGACGGATTTGAGTATCTGCAGATTTTGGTACCTGTAGGGGTCCTGGGACTAACCCCTCAGGGATACTGTGGGACAACTGTATATAGTCACCAAAAGTCCATGTAAGAATGCTCATAGCAGCACTACACGCAGTAGCAGAAACCCGGAAGAGAGCCAGTCTGTAGTGGAATGAAGCGATAATTTGTGCCGAATCCTGAGTTCCTACAACAGGAGACTCTGCAGCAATGCAAAGAATCATGGCTACCAAGGTCCACCAGTGACACCTCAGTCACAATGTTGAGTGAGTCACAACCACAGAGGACTTACCATGTGATTCTGTTTCTGTAGAGTTCAAAACCAGGCCAGACTACTTTCTAGACTAGTTGGAAGCCAGAACTGGGTTTTCCCTTTTTCGTGCAGGGCTAGAGGGAAGCTTCTGGGGTCCCAGCTGTCCTGTATCTCTGCCGGTATTTCCTTTGTAAGAATTCACAGAGCTGTGCACCTCTCATCTGGGCATTGGCCTGTAGGTGTGTTATCTTTCATAGAATTTTCTTTTAAAAGGGAGGGAAATGGTCCACAGTTCTTCTGAGAAATTGAAAAGGCTAGATTATCTCTAGGAATTTTGCAAACTATAAATGATGAGATGATATACAACCCGGTTCAACAAGGACTCTTGCCAAGGACACGGGGGCTGCTGTTTGCAGGCTAAGTGGTCCTTATGTGAGGGGCAACTGCCACCCTTTGTCTTCCTAGGCTGGGCGTGGGTGTGAGCCACGCAGTCTCTCTGGAGCTGGTGATCTTGGCCATGGTCCAGTGTAGCCTCCAGCTGGGACTAGGGTCATTGTGAGTAGCACCTGGGTGACTTTGGGCCATCCCCTGTCCCTGGATAGACCTGTGACCATTAAGGATCAGGGGAACAGCCCACAGTGGCAGGTCACGCTCTGTCTTTGTGCCAACATTGGTGGACTCAGCATAGATCTCAGCAGAACTTCGTGTGTCCCTAGGCCACAGAATGAAAAGCATGTTTCACTTTCACAGGCTGGAGGGAAATTTCTGGTCCTGCTTCTCTGTCCAGGGCATAGGGCAGAGAGTCACCCTTGTCTCTCGGACACAGCCCTTTTATTTAACGTGGTGCTGGGGGCAGCATTGCTGCAGACATGCAGCTCTGGCATTCGGCTTTGATGAGAATTGGCCTGCACTAGCTACGCAGTCACGTGCTATCTGGAGAAACCAGTGGCCTGCCCCGGGGCTGCTTAAAAAGAAACTGCCCTTCCCAAAGTGTCCGAGTGTGTCTTGCCCTGACCCCCACCCTCCTACCAGGGCCAAGTGCATGAGAAAGTGATTGTTTCCCAGAGTTACTGAGAGCTCAGGGACACCGGCTGTGGTCTGCATTGCCACCCCGCTCCTGGCCCGCCCTGGGTGGAAGGCAGCCCCTCATCTCTTCTCACGGGAAACGTGTGCGGCTCCTTCTCCAGCGGTCACGCTGGGGCCTGTGTTTCTTCCCTACGTGTCAAAATGAGGACGCAAGCCCTGGGCCTTGGAGGAGGAGAAAGCCTCCTTTGTCTGGCTGCCTCCTGCGCTGGAAAACCATCACAGGGCTGTCCCCTCCGCGCCGGCCCCAGCACCTTGCCAGCAAATCCCTAATCCCGGCTTCCGCGCTACAGACCCAAATTGAGCCTTTGTGAGGAGAATAAAGGAGCACTTTGTGAGCCTTTCAGGAGGAGGGCTGCAGGGGGATTGGACGGCTAAGCCATTTCTTCCTTCCCTGTCTTTTGTCATTGCTGCTGGGGAGGGTGGGCTCCCGGGTCCCCGCTCTTCCTGGCCTGGCCTGTGGAGGTGAGGGGACAGGCCCCCGTGGAATCTCCTGGCGTCTGCACCAGCCCCACCACCTCCCCTGGGCCAACAGACCGACAAGCCTGGGCCGCTGTCCCTGTGCCCTGTCCCGCCCACCTCCCAAGCTCCTCCCTTCTTCCCATGTAGGAGGTGACAGCGAACTGAAGGCCCCAGATCCATGGCGGGTCTGCATGGGGGTCCAATCACCCTCTGCCCTCAGTTTGTGGGAGCTTCCACTGAACCCCAAATGCCAGGAAAAGGCTCAATAGAACATCTCGTGACACTTTCTTCCCCAGCATGTCTGACCCGCCCGTGCTTATTGGCCCGTAGTATGTTGTCATAGGAGTGGACCAGATTTCCTCCAGCTCCCTTTCCTGTTGGCATGGATTTGCTGTCATGGTGTGGCTGAGCGATAGCTCCTGCACCTCTGACCTCAGCTGCACAGGTGGGGCTGCTCTGGTCTCCTGCCTGGTTGTTAATTGTGTTTACTTAGGGCCTTTAGAAGTCCTGCCCAGGCAAGCCCCAGTGGGGTTGGCTCCATTTCTCAGAAGTGAAGATTGAGGCTCAGAGAAGTTGAGGGACCTGCCCAGGATGGCCTAGGAGTGAGTGAGTGGAGCTTGACCCGTGGCCCTCACCATCTCTGGAGAGCCCAGGTTCGCAGGTGGGTTCTTCCTGGTGAGAGTGAGGCGTGTACTCCTGCGGTGCCCTGCAGACAGGATGGGCCAGAGGAACAGCAGTGTGTGCTGAGCACAAAATGCAGGGTTGCAGGTGGAGGCATTCCCATTCTACAGATGAGGATGCTGAGGCCCGGAGAATGCACCTGCCTTGCCTGGGTGTCGCAGCTGGCGCCAATGCCAGAGCCGGGGCCCGGGCCAAGGTTCCTTCCGAGAGTGCCCTGGAAGCTCAGGAGGGGCTGGAGCCACAGAAGGGAGCCAGCGGGGGTTGCAGGCCTGGCTCGGGGCCAGTGCCTCCCTCCCGCTGCCACCCCCGGCGCTGCTCACTTCCTCCCGCCCACGCCGGGAAGGGGAGGTGATAATTACTGCCTTGGACGAGTAGCGCTTGTCAACAGATTTTTTAGATCTTTTATTTTATATTCATCTATCCACGTATTTATTTATTTAGAGTCCTCCACTGACTTCCCCCCGTGTTAACGTGGTATGTAGGAAGAGTGTGGGATTGGGAGGGAGAACTGGGTCAGCACAGCGTCACCATCCCGCAGGTAGGACCCGACAAGCTGTCCCTTTTAAATGAGGAGGCCATGTCCACCTCGCAGGGTCCTGAGGAAGACCGGAGACAAGATGTGGCACCTTCCTCCTGCCTGGTCCTGGTCCCGCCATCACTAGCGAGCAGTCTCGGGCAGAACCGTGGGACCAGGGGGAGCCCCTGCCACCCCACCCTGTCCCTGGATGCAGTCACACAATTACACAGCTTTCATAGCCTCACATACCCGCTTGGGGCGACTTCTGCAAGAAACATACTGAAGTTCTTATTTGTGGGATCCGCTGGTTCTGTGCCCAGCGGGGTCTGTCTGTGCTCGCTCGGGATTCTCACCCGTCCACCCATTCTCGCCCCAGGACCTGGCACAGGGTGGGCACCATGGGCCCCACACAGCATGCCAGGAAAGACTGTCTTTTGGATTGTGTTCTGGAGTCTTCCATCCTGTTGCCAAGGGGCAGTCCTGTGCTCTGCACTTCCCCGTCACCTGAGAGTCCTCAGGCCTTAGGAGGCAGCAGCATCTCACATGCTCTGGAGACAGCATGGCCTGGGTGGGCTGCCCGTGGGAGACAGTGTCTGCGGGAGGCCAGGCAGGCACAGTGACTGTCTCAGAGGGGCAGGGGCTCCCGGGGGCCTCCCTGGAGTCCCACGGCACTTCTACTGACATGGGCTTAGCCAGAACAATGCACGAGATCACCTGAGCTGTACGGGTGGTGAGGCGGCCTTTATCTCAGGTGAGTGTCAATGTCCTATAGTGAAGGGAGGGGCAGAAAGCGACCAGGATGCAGCCTCTGCAGCCTCCTGACAGGGCGGAGGTTAGGGTCCTAGGGCTTTTCGGGAGCTCCGGGACCAGCAGAGCCCTGTCTGCCCTTGGTGGCAGCCCCAGTGCTGCCTCACATCCTCTGTCCCTGGCTGCACACAGGAGGGCACCACGGTGGTTCTGGACTAGAGTTAGATGAATTGCGGGTGGTGGCCATACCCCACTGTCTCTGTGTATCCAGTGCTGCCATCTGGAGTGGCCTGCTGAGGCCCAGCCTCTTGGCCTGTGTGGACAGCTGCCCTTGGCAGGCCAGTGCTATCTCCGGGCTGGGGTCAGTGGGGTGTGGTGGGAAGGGAAGAGGCAGAGAGGCTGCCTGTCACACCCAGGCCCAGCCCACGTGCCCGCTCCCAGTCAGTTCCATGCTGTCCGTACCCCAGGCCCCCCAGGACAGTGCGCAGCAGGCAGGGCCCACACCTCTGAGGGGACCCAGGCAAAGCTGGCCACAGAGCCCTGCTGCAAAGGCAGGCACACCAGGCCAGCCAGGCCCTCGCGCTTTGAAGGAAGGTATTTCACAGAATTGCAGAGAAGACCTTGATCATGCCTTCCACGGAGGGCTGAGGAGACTGAGTCCATGGTCCATGGGGACAGGCGGGGGTGGAGGGCCTATTGTTGAGTCCCAGGCTCTGGCATTTGAGCTGGAAACACCCCCAACCCTGGGCATCCTTTCGTGGTGCGGCCAGTGCCCCAGGGTTTCAGGTGGTGGTCTGGCAACCCCAGATTATCCTATCATGGAGCAAATGGGGTTAATTAAAGGGAAAGGCACTATCTTACTGAATTTCAGAATTTGGTGAATTAAAGAAATCAGTATGGAATGAAGACATATTGGAGAAAGTCTCTCAGGCTCCCCTGCCACCCGGTGGTCCAGTTCCAATGGGTTACCTCGGTGGTGCTTGTGCCCTGCCTGCGGCCCCTTTCTCTCCAAGCCTTGATTTCCACAGCCCCCAAAGCGAGAAGGTAGAATTTGTGTTTTCATCCATAGGGGCATTCTTCTGTGGGTCCACAGAGGGGCTTGTGATCCCCAATGCAGGAGAAATGGGGTGGGCTGTGCATTCCTGGGGTTAGGGCCATGTCTTACTCATCCACATGTCCTCCCAGCTCTGCGTCTGGGCCCAGGACATGGTGGCCCAGGCTTGGGCTGAGGGCTGTGGAGCAGGGAGCCTGCCAGGTGCTCCGCAGCCAAACCTGGGATGGCTGGAGGGGGGACATGTGCTGAAGGGCAGGGGGACACATGCTGAAGGACAGAGGCCCAGTTTCCACCCATCCTAGATCTCTGCCCGCCTTTCACAGCAGCCCCAAGCTTCAGCCTCCTCTCCTGCCCCCACAGGTACAGGTGTGGGCCAAGAGCATGGGGCAGCCCTGACTCCCAGAGGCTCTGGGGCCTCCTCTCATCTTGAGATCTGCAGGAAGGAGACTGTGCCCTGGGGTTTGGTGGTCATAGGGTCTGCCTCTGTTGTCTGCAGAGTCCCCAGGTCCATTTTGCGGAGCTGGCCAATGATGAGAAGATCTTTAATGGGGGTGACAGCGTTTGGCAGAGCCAGGAGCAGGCGCTGCTTACGGATATCACAGAGGAGGACCTGGAGGCCATCCGGCTGCGTGAGGAGGCCATCCTGCAGATGGAGGTGAGGGCTGGGGGGTGGCGTGGGCACACACCCTCAGCCCTTCGTGCAGAGGCTGGGCCAGGGACTGAGGGAGCCCTGCTGTGGCATTGCTTACCCTCTGGCTGGCATCCTGGGGCCACCCCTCACCTGGAGGGGCTGGAACTGGGCCCTGTGACCTTGCCTATGCTGACTGCCCCTCCATGGGCATCTGGTCCTTGTGGTGGAGGGACTGGCGTCCAGGGAGCACTGTCTCCATCCCCTCCTTCCTGACTTTTCCTAATAGGGCAACCCAGGAGTATTGTGGCCAGGAGCCAAGCGCCTGCACTCACAGTCCCAGCTCAGTCACTGTGGCCATTTTATTTGCCGAATGTTTAGATTTTTGGAAGGCTGTTTAGCTCTAACAGAGGTGATTTGGTGCCAACCATGCATGATTGAGTAACTTAGAACTGAACCCGCAATTTGATGGTGCTGCCAGCAGGTGGTGGGGGTGAGTTGTTGGGCTCTAGCTGTAGGGCATGGGGACTGGATGTTGCTTGTTCTGTGTCTTTTTGAAGTTTGCCCATATATAACACCTCCTGCCCAACGCATCTCTGGACCACAGATAATCTCAGGACCGCTGCTGGACACATGTGATATCTTGAAAGGCACACATGCCTGGGATATGTGGGTGTGAGTGTATGTCTGTGTGTGTGTGACTGAGTGTGAGTGTGCATGAATGTGAGTGTATATGAGTGTGTGTCTGAGTAAGTGTATCAGAGTATGTGTGTGTGATTGTGTGAGTGTACATGAGAGTATATGAGTATACGCACATGAGTGAATGTGAGAGTGTATGAGTGTCAATGTGTGTGAGTGTATGTGAGTGTGTGTGAGTGTATGTGAACATGTGTATGGATGTGCGTAAGGGTGTAAGAGTGTATGATGTGTGTGAATGAATGTGAGAGGTGTTTGTGTATGAGTGTGTGAGTGTGAAAGTGTGTGTGTGAGTGTGTATGGGAGTGAGTGTGATAGTGTGTGTGGCTGTGTGTAGGGGTGTGAGTATGAGAGTGTATGACTGCGTGAGTGAATGTGAGAGCGTGTTTGAGTGTGTATGAGTGTGTGCGTGTGACAGTATGAATGTGAAAGCGTGTGAGAGTGTGGGTGTGAGTGTATGTGAGTGTGCGTGGAGTGAGCCTCTTCTTCTTCATGCTGAGGTGCAGATAGGAGAAAGCAGTTGGGCCTGGCGGTGGGAGCCAAGCATTTGACCATGGGCATGTTCTCTGTCCCTCTGGGCTTCCTCACTGGCCTGCTCTGAAGCTCCTAGTGGCTGGGTTTCTGGAACAAATGTCTGCTAAGAGCAGATTCTTCTAGAAAAATGGGAACCTGGGAAAGTCAGTAAACCGAGTCACTGGCTTAGGACTTGTGGCCGACTCTGCTGTCCTAAGGAGCAGGCCTTCCACTCTGGAAGGTGGTGGATGCCCCGCAGGGAGCCCCCTCTCACGCCCATACTTGCGGGGCTGCCCACCTCCCTGTGTCTGCTGCAGGCCCCTCCCCACTTCGCCTGGCAGAGGAGTGCTCATGTCTCAAGACCTCCATCCAGTGCCCTGCTGCTTCTGTGAGCCATTGTCCCCTCTTTACCCCGTCCTCGCACTCCCCAGAGAGGAGGAGCTCTGGTCCTGTCTTTGCCCTGCCAGGGGGCTGCTGCTGGGGGCCTGTATCTCTGGCTGGAAAACAAGCCTGTTGCTGTTGCTGAGACGGTCCATTGAATGACCAAAACACAGAGATGTTGTTTATCCCTCTCTGCTGGCACAGCGAGGCCCACTTTTCCCAGAGAAGCAGAGGAACAGATCCAGGAGTGTCATTCCTGATGGCTCCGGATCCGGGGAGGCCCGGGAGAGGCAGAGGGACTTGCTCCCTTTAGCTTGAGAGGCTGATGGCCCTTCTGGGAGCACAGGCTTTGCCTGTCCCCATGGGCATGCAGGAGAGACACTGCTTGAGGCCTGAGTCCAGGGAGTGGAAGCTGCTAACAGAAGCTCCTGCTACCAAAAGGATCAGACTCCTGGATGCAGGCAGGGCCTAGGGCATGGGCAGGCAGGCGGGGCTGAGGGCTGTGCCCCTGAACGGTGGGGCTGGCTCCCCTCAGCTTCCTGGCAGCCAACCAGGAGAAGCAACAGGGTGGGTCACAGGATTCCAACGTCCCATCTGTACTTGGGAGCCAGCTTCTCCCTGTCCTGAACCTGTGAGTCCTGCTTCTGGGGCCTCATGAGGAGGCCTGAGGGTTTCCCATGCCTTGGACAGCCTCCTGGTGGCTGTCTTGGTGCCAGACATGAGGCTCATGCTGTGTGGCAGCCCCTGGGATAAGGTTTGGAGACTAGAGGCTTGGACAGACCAGGCTCTAAGGCGCTGCTCTCTGGTTGTCTGTGTGATGAATATGGGCAGAGCAGTGGCCTTTAGCGGGACGGAGGGACCCCATGTGGAGGCTGCTACCATTGTCCAGCTGAGAGACAAAGGGGTGTGGGTCAGGACAGGGAGAGGAGCTGGGTTCGTGCAGGGCTAGACTGGATTCAGTCAAGGGGCTGGGCCTGCGCATGGGATAGGGGCTTCGTCTGTGGCCCTCAGGGCTTCTCACAGCTCAGCGCTGTGCTGGGGTTTGCAGAGGGGCCAAGTGAGCAGGACCCATGGCTCACCTGGCCTTCACAGCCTCAGTTTCCTTATCCGCAGCGTGGGAGCAGTGCAGAAGATGTGGAGTCTCATGCCAGCAGACAACAGGTGTCAGATAGGGGTTGATGGGGTGGGTCAGCTTTCTTGGAGGCGGCTGCAGCGAGCACCTCCTCTCCCTGCACCACTCACTCCCTTTGGTCTTTGAAAACTGCAAAATCACCATTAGCTTTTAAAAAGCCCTCCCCCAGGTTCAAAGCAGGTCCTAGTGGCAGCAGTCAGACTTTGATCAGCGGGAGGGAGCCACGAGACTGGGTGACAGCAGCAGAGGCTCAGGTGTCCCCATGCCCTCCATGGCTGGGTCACTCTGGGGGTGTCTGCCCAGCACCACAAAGGCATATGGGGGTGGGAGGTGACGATGTTTCAGTCGGGGGCTGGGAAAACAGCCTCAGGAGGACAGCGTGGGCCTTCACACGTGGCTGGCCACAGCCTCTCCTGCAGACTCCAATGGCTCATGGCAGCGTGCGTGACTTTATGTGTTCAGAAGTCACAGAGGTGAGACTGGGTCCAAGCAAGCCCCCACTGTGGTCTGCCTTCTAGGACTAACCTTATCTGATAGGTGGTAGAGTGTGGACAGGTGGGGAAACTGAGGCCCAGGGAGGGGAACTGCTGTCACAGCAGTAGGTTGGTGCCACATCTGGTTCCTGTATGCCTGTCTTTCCTTCTCACTTTGGCCTCCACGAGTGCTTGTGGACAGATGCTGAGTTGGGAGGTGGTGAGTTAGTGGTGAGGGCTCTATCCTGGGGCTGGTGGCCTCACTGAGTATCGCTTTCCTCTTTCCTCCTCCTCCCCCAAATCATCCAATGGATGAAATAAAGGGCAGACTTGGGATTCAGTGTCCCAGCTTTAGGCCCGAGTCTCCACTGACCAGCTGGGGGGCCTTGAACATGCTGTTTGCCTCAGTAGTTTCCTCTGAAATGCTCAGACAGCCTGTGTGGCAGTAAGCAGAGTCTCCAGGCCTGAGGGAGGTGATAGCCTGTCAGGAAACCTGAGGGGGCCCCATGGCTTACTCCAGAGAGGCCAGGGAGTGGATGGGCAGGGGACAGTGGAGCCCATGGAGGCTGGGGCCTCCCCAGTGATACTTAGCACTGGTGTCAGCTCTGTGGGCCACCTGGACATGGTCCAGTTAGATTCAGAGTAAGAGTGTACTGCCCTTTGGGGGCTCTGCAAACTGTGTTCAACCCCAGAGACCCAGCCCCTGAGCACTCTTCTGCTGGCTTGTGTGACCCCCGAGAACATCCCAGATCTTGACACGGCAGCTTCCTCCAGCCTTCAGACTTGGGCTCAGGTGTGTGCTCCTGGGGAGGCCCTGCCCACCACCCTCACCTGTGCCAGTTCTCTGCCCACCCCCTCACACCCTGGAGTCTCTGCTCAGTCTGCTTGCTAGCTATGCTGTTGTCACCTGTCAGTCGCATGAGAATGCAGCTTTCTGTGGGCAGGGACCCCCTGACCCCACCACCCAGCGTCAGTCTGCTCCCCGGGGCCCATGGTAGTCTGCTCGGTAGATACCTGTTGAGTGAATGCATGGAGCTGACTAACTCCCCCCTCCATGGGATGCCTAACCCCATGATAGTGGCCCATCCTGCCCTCTGGCTACGCCTCCAGGATGGACTCAGGTCCCCCATGGCCAAGGGGGTCTGGACTCTGCAGCTGTCCACCGCAGTCCTCTGTTGACCATCGGCCCATAGTATAGGAGCGTCTCTGCCTGCTTGCCCGGTCTCTGGCCCATTTCTCAGTGACGTCTGTCTGTGGCAGTGACAGCACTAGAGCCCCCACCCCTGCGGGCCAGACTTTGGCTGTGCCTGCTGTGGCGCTGGCCATAGGAGGCCTTTGCTGTGTGTCCCTGCCTAACTCCCATGCCAGGCTCTTGTGCCTAGGGCCTGAGCCCTGGCCTGGAAGGCTCCATGGACAGCATCTCCCCAACCCTGCCGGTTCTGTCCCCTTGCCGGGCTGTTTGGCCTCAGCGGAGGGAAGAGGGTGGTCCAGCCCAGCTCAGCCCCACAGGCCTGGACTGGTAACGAGGCAACTGCCCCAGAGCCTGGGCTTGCAGTCCCCTGTCCTGAGCCTGGCCATTCCCAGCCTTCACTGGGCCTCGGTTTCCTCTACCCTGAAGGGAGAGTGTGGGGCCTTCTCTCATGGGACTGCGTGAGGACTTGGTGAGCCGGAGTGTGTGGTTTGTCCAGAAGAAGCATCCCTCGGAGCTGCTGTGGGGCATGTGGGGAGGGGCTGAGGAGGGCTGGAGGTTCAGGGAGACTGGGCCAGCGCTGGGCTCTCTCAGCCCCCGGTTTGGGCATGGATGGCCCAGCCAGGAGCGCATGCATTTCCCTGTATTGTTAATAGCTTGCATTGGGCATCTCCCTATGTATTTCCTGTACAAGGATGGAGTTGAACAAACACTAGAAGTAACCCCAGGCCCAAAGCGAGGCTACCCAAGTGCAGGTGGAGCTTGAGAGCCGGCCGGCTGGCACTCCCCATGGTGCTGGGACTCTGCCTGGACAGACTCATTCCAGTCACCTAAACAGGGCTAGGTCAGGGGCAGAGTGGCCACCTGAGCGTGAGCGGGAATTGACTGTCACCCCAGTGCACAAGCTCCCTTCCAGGAGGATGTTGCCATCCGCCTCTGAGTGAAGGAGGCCACATAGCTAGAACCCAGGCAGTCCGACCTCTGACCTGGGTGGTGTCCGTCTCTGAGAGGCACAGTGCCTGGCAGCCCTGGTATTTGAACCTAGGATCTGGGGCCATCTGCCATCTCTCAGGCACAGTCTGTCAGGGGTCATGCCAGGCACATGTGGGAGCCAGATCTGCCATTGGGTCCCTCAGAGGGGAGGTGGTTTTGGGAGGGGGGTTCCTGGGGCACTGCCCACCTCCAATCGTGTGCTTATTCCCCTCTCTCGGACTCCTTGTCCCTGCCTATGAGCCAAGGTAGCCTGTCTCTGACCTCCCAGCTTAGGGTGCCTCCCTGGTGTGGTCCCAGGTGGAAGCCCCAAGCTTCCGAGAACTCTGGGTGTTGAGCATCCAGGTGTCACTGAGGCAGGTGCCAGCTGCTGGCAGCCTCCCAGCCAGCGGCCCTGTCTTCTCCCGGCTTGGGACCTGTTCCTACTGCGCCAGTGGGCACGTGAGCTTTAATTGTGTTTGAGCAGCAGCACAATGCTGGGTGTGGGTGAGGAGGTGTCTGAGTGCTCAATTAGGTCAGGTCCAGGAGCCACTGTCTGCTGCCTTGGCGGGCAGCTCTATCCCCAGGGCTGTCTGCTGCCCCTTGGCAGTCTGTCCATCCAGCCAAGCCCATTAGAGTGTTCTGCAGCAGTGCAGACCCTGGCTTTGGCCGGGAGGGAGCTGGTGCCAGGCACGGCTATCTCCACCTTCTAAGGCTGAGCCTATGGGACTCTGAGGGGAAGCAAGGTCCCTGCGGCCACACAGCAAGGCCATAAGCAGGCTGCAGTGGTCCTGGGCCAGAGCTATGTCCCAGCTCCTGGTCAGCACCCTCTCACAGTTCCTCCCGTGTCCCTCTCTGAGCCCCGGGTTCCTAGTCATGAGGATGGTCAGAAATGGAAAGACCTTGAGACAATGGACGCGTGCAACGTGGTTTCCAAACTCTAAGTCCCCGTAACCCCTGTGGGTGCAGGTGTGACATGGGACTGCCTCAGCATGGCATTTGGGTCCTCGCCGTCACCCCAGGTGTTAACGGAGTAATCCTGGTGCATCCCTACAGAGGCTCGTGGCACCCCTCCACTTTGCTCCTCACTCACAGTGCCCTTCTTCATCTCCCCTCCCCTCTGGTCCCCTTTGGGGCCCCAGCCCCATCCAGCCCCTGGAGTGGTTCATTCCTTCCTCCTGGCCCTGGGGTTAATTGTTCCCTGTCCTTGTTGCCTCCACATGGGCTGCCCCTGTCCCCGTCCCCTGAGGTGGGCCCTAGACCACCTTTTCTTATTTGGCTAAGATGAGATTAGGATGGCCAAGGGGAAGCCCAGGACTGGGCCAATGCGGCCCCTTCTTTCCTGTCCCTGGCTCCACTCCCTGCCTACTGAGGAGTCTCCATGGGACTGAAATGTGTTCTCCAAGTGTGTGGACAGACGGGCCAGACCAGAGACAACAAGTGGCACCTGGATGCTGATGGGACCCAGTCACCAGGAGTTGATCTGCCACTACCAGAGCTGTCTGGCTGAGGACTGCAGTCCTTGCTCTAGGCCCGTGGGCTTGCCCATGCCAGGGCCTGGGAAGGATGACAGCAATCTTACAGGAAGCTTCTTTGTCCCCTGGGGAGGGGACCTGGCAGGCCTCGGGCATCTCCTAGCAGAGGAGGGGAAGTAGGAGTCTGGTCCAGGGTCCACCCATACCACCACTGGGCCACGTAACCTTGAGCAGGTCTCTTCTCTAAGCCTCAGTTTGTTTATCTGTAAAATGGGCATAGTGAGCACCATCCTCTCAAGCTGTTGAAAGGATTACATGAACACAAAAGACATTTGTCAGCCAGAAGGGGAAATGCTGCAGTGGAGTTTGCCTACCGGGCAAGAACTCTTAGCTGTGAGGATCCCGTGGGCATGGGCATGGGCATGGGTGTGGGGGGACTGTGGCTGTCCTTCAGCCCCACACCAACCTCCCACCCCACCGAGGAGTCTCCTGCCTGCACCCCCCCCCGCCACCCCCAGACTCTGCCAGCCCCTCTTCCTCTGAAGCAGGTGGGCAGCCCAGGACTGGTGCATGCTGCTGACCTAGGTGCCAGCCCATAGCTGCTGCTGCTGAGGTGTCATTGCTCGCTGAGCCCAAGCTGAGAGCAGGTGTGAGTGCTGCTAATGGCTGAGGTGTGGCCTTCCAGGGAGGGGTTTGTGTTTGCTTGGGCGCTCCTGAGGAAGGAGAGCACTCCAGCCTAGGAGGTGCTAGGGGCCTCAGACTTCTTAACATGGGGCCCTGGGGCTTCTTGGGGAAATCAGGGAGTGCTGTGGTCTGCACAGGGCTCAGCTTGCATCCCCATGTGCTGAGCCTGGGGCCAGGTGGGCTCTTGCCACCCGGCAAAGAGACCCTAGGTGAGGGTTGTGCTGCCGTAGTGTCCAGGGTGGTGGGTTTGCACTCTGGCTCGGCGCCTGGTGAAAATGTATGTTCCACACCAGTGGGTCTAGGCTGGAAGTGGGGACCTGCTCTCCAGGACTCTGAAGGGTGCTTGGTGGGCCTGATGCTGCCAGGAGTAGGAATTGGTACTCAGGGTACTTTGGGGTCATGTGGTGTTCTGAGGCCCAGGCAGCCTCCCCGGTCTGTGTCATGTCTGCTCTCCTCTTACCCCTGCCTGTCCCTGGCTAATGACCTGGTCTGTGGCCCTGCTCCTTCCTCCGAGAAACAGAAGCCCTTAGAAGGGAGGGCCAGAGGCTCCAGGGCCTGTGCCACTTCCTCCCCAGGTGCTGCGGTGACTCACTTCTCTCCCCCCAAAGCTTGCCCTGGGCTCCCCTGCTCGCAGCCTCGGCCTGCCCCAGTATGTGCTCTGCAGTCTCCACGCACCCCTCTGGCCCCTTTGCCTCTCCCTCTGTCCTGACTCTGCTCGTCAGCAAGCACAGTGCAGTCGCTCCTGTGTTCAGAAGGACACCTCACTGGCCTCCAGCCACCTGGTTCTCAGGCTCCTGTTTGTCATCTCATCCTTTCCACAATCTGTCCACAGCCTCTGACAGAGCCAGTGGCCGTCCTCCTCCAGGCGCAGACCTCCTCTGCCCTCCTCCCTGATGACGCAGGCCCCTTCTTCTCTCACTCCCTGGTGGACTTGGGTGGCCTCATGTATTAAATACTGCAGATACCTCCAAAATGTCCGCCTACAGCCTGACCTCTCCTAAACGCCAAGCTTGGGTGTCCACCTGCCTGCTGGACACTGGGGTGTGCCTGTAGGCAGGGTCAGAATGGAGCTCCCCACTCCCAAGCAGTTCTCATCACAACTCCCTCTTTGGCTCGGGCCGAAACTCTCCAGTACCCTTGATTTCCCCCTCTTCCTCACTCATACCCACATCCCATCTGTCAGCAGAACCTCTTTGAGTTTCCAGATGTGTTCTCACCGGGGTGTTGCATCAGCCTCCTGGTTGATCTTCCTGCTCCACCTCTTGCCTCCTCTTGACACCATGTTCTGAATGATTCTGTGAGATGGGAGTTAGATCACATCACACTTCTGCTTAAAGCTTTGCTGTAGCTCCCCCCTCAAACCAACAAAAAGCCAGAGCCCTTGCAGGGGCTCAGGGGCTGATCATGTTACCTCTGGCAGCATAACAAACCACTTGTAAAATCAGTAGCATTAAACAACCACCATGCTATAGTGCTCATTGATTTTCACACCAGAAATTTGGACAGGGCTCAGTGGGGATGGCTCATCTCTGCTCCATGGTGTCTGTGGTCTCTGCTGTCAAGAGTGAGTAGCTGAGGATGACTGGAACAGCTGGAGGCTAGAGTCTTCTAGAGACTTTTTTATTCTGAATCTGGTGCCTGGGCTGGGATAGCTCATAGGCTGGGCTCAGGTGGGGCTGTTGATTGGATTGTCTCCATGTGGACCCTTCTCATAGCTTGGGCTTCCTCAGATCATGGCCACCTTGTGGTGCTCAGACTGACGATACAGCTGCACAGTGCTCCAGGGGTAGTCAGCAAGGCAGAGGCCACATGGACTTCTCTGGTGCAGCCTGAGAGGCACACGGTGTCACTTGCCTTGTACTTTGTTGATTATAGCAAGGGGGAGAGGACATAGATCCCACCACCAATGGCGGGAGTGTCAAAGAATCTAAGGCCGTGTTTTAAAACTACTATCAGGACCTTGTATAACCTGTTTCCCTGGTTACTGTGGTTGTGTAACAGTGTCCCTGGAAATTTAGGGGTACAAACCAGGTCTTGCACTCATGGATTTCTGTGGGGCAGAAATTCCAACAGGGCAAAGCCAAGGCGGCTTCCTCTGCTCCATGAAGCCTGGGAAGCTGAGGGTGGAATCACATGGTGGCTTGCTCACTCCTGCATCTCAGGTTAATGCTGGCTGTTGGCTGACACCTGAGCTGGGGCTTTTGGCCAGAGCTCCACACGTGGCCCCTCTCTGTGGCCTGGCTTCCTCACAACATGGGGACTGGGTTCCCGAGGCCAGGGTCCTGACATTTTGTGGCTTAGCCTGAGAAATTGTGAAGTATCAATTCTACCACCTTCTGTGGGTCCAGGCTATAAAGGTAGGGACCAGCATCCCCACCTCTTGGGGGAGACATGTCAGTGTCACTTTGTAGGAAGAACATGTGGGGTGAGAGTACCTTGATGCAGCCATCTTTGGGAAAGGCAGCCTTCTGCGCTCACATGGCCTTGGCATGGAGCGCCCTCTCTTTGCCCCTGCCTGCTGCCCAGCGTACTCACAGCTCTCTGGGCAGGCCTGACACGTGGCATGCCCCTGCTCCTTTGTACCTGTGGTCCCTTAACCTAGAGCCATGCTCCCCGGACAGCCAAGCAGCTTGCTCCCTTTCCTGTGGGTTTGGATGCAAATGTTACTCGTTGAACATTTTATGCCTCCTATCATTTAACACCCTCTTTAACTCTCTTGTTATTTATTGTTTATCTCTCTCCACTAGAATGTAAGCCTCATGGAGGTGGAGATTTTGTCTGTTCTAGTCATTTCTGTCTTTTCAGCACCTCAAAAAAATGCCTGACACTATGTGGGCTCCCAGTGAGTGCTTCTTGAATGAACAAATGGGGGCTGGAGGAATAGAGGGAGGGAGGGGGGATGGGTGAGTGGGTAGGTGAGTGGGAGGAATAGATGGATGGGTGGGTCGGGGGATGGAGGGGTGGGTGGGTGGAGGGATGAGGGATGGGTAGGTGGAGGGATGAGGAGTAGGCGGGTGAGTGGGAGGAGAGAGGGAGGGACAGAGGCATGGGTGGGTGGGCAGATAGGTAAATAAGTTTCTGTATGGGGATTCCATGGAAGATTTGTGTTTTAATAGAAGGGCTCTGCTGCCATTATTTATACACATCTTCTCATCAGCCCACACCAAAGCTCTGTGAGAGTGAGCACTCCTACGTTCTGATTTTATCCAAGATGAGACAGAGGCTTAGAGAAGCCCCATCACTTGGCCCAGGTCACACAGCTCATGTGTGGCAGAGCTGGGATTCGAGCCCAGCCTGCCTGACTAGAACCGGGCTGTCCTCACTGAGATGTTCTGAGAGCTACATCTTGCTTGGCCTTTCTCAGATGCGGATGATAATGAAGGGATGTTACCAGGGTCACCCACAGGGAGTAGCAGAGCCCCAGTGCAGAAAGAGGAAACCCGTGAAGGTCAGTGCCCCAGGGACCAGCAGCTTCTCTCCCGGCGGGGCACCAGTGCTGCTGTAGGGGTGGCTGGCAGTGCTGTACCTCCCAGAGCTGGTGAGGTGGATGAGGTGGGCATGCGTCCTTAGCCCACTGCCAGTGTGTGCGGGCCCGCAGGGGCACTGCTCCAGCCAATAGAGCTCCCAGCCACTCTGCCCACTGGCCTGGGCACCCCTCACCAAGCCCATGTCACCTGCTGGAGCTCCTGAGTGGTGGCATCACCTGACCCAGGTGCAGAGCTCAGCATACACCAGCTGCTCTGTTGCCATGGCTACCTGGCAGGCCTGGGAGGGCGGAGGATAGGATGAGGAGCCAGCCCAGGAAGGCTCCGAGGCTCCAGGCAGACCCAGCAGCCCTGCCCTGTGTGTAGTAGTGCGCTGCCCGGTGCAGGGAGGTGATTCACCTGGCTAACATCTAACTATAGATAAGTGAATAGACAAATAAAGAAATAAAGTGTGGCTATTCCATTAACTGAAACAGTCGTCTTTGTAGGTGGGCGGTTGCCAAGATCCTAATTATAAGAAGAGATTGCGTGATGGAAAAAAATGCAGTCGTATTTTTTGCTTGTTCTTAAAAGTGAAGGGAACACACACACACACACACACACACACACACACACGTTTTCTTATGTCCTGTGTAAGGTGGTTGTTCCTCAGTGCCAGTTAAAGAAGAGAAAATTCGGTGAAAGCTTTTCATGAGTTCTAGTTTAGAAGGAATCAGAACAGTCATTGCATGACTTACACATTTACCAGGTCAGGCATTTCTTTGACCCCTGGCATCCTTCTGCCCTCTGGTTGCCCACACCAGGACACGCCCTTCCATGCCTGCTGTCCTCCTGCCTGTCATGGGGCAGCTCTAGCACCCAGGCAGAAGTGATTCTGGGCCCCAGTGGAGGTCCCACCTCCTCAGGCCTGGCCTTGGTCTCTCTTACCCCAGGAGTGAGGGCTGGACTTCTGCCTGGAGTGTGGCTCTCACCCAGGTCCCTGGTGGGATCCTGATCTCTGGTGAACTGTGAACCTGCAGGTGTGCCTGGGGGACAGAACCTGCCTTCCTTGGGCCTCTTCCCCCTGGAGCTGGGGCCGGCCCAGTTGCCCAGGGCCCAGCTGCTCACACAGTGACCAGAAGGCCACTGTCCATGACAGCTGCCTGCCCTAGATATTCCCTTCTGTGCTCTTGGAAGTGGCCTGCTCTCTGGGCACATCGTAGGGTCAGCGACAGGCTAAGCTCCAGGTCCCAGTTCTGCTGCAGCTAAAGGGTCATGTTCAGCTCCTTATTCCTCAATCCGTTCTGCAGACCAGCACTGAGTGCCAGGATGAAGGAGAGACAACCCCAGGAAGTCCCGGCACCCTGAAGTGATCTGGAAGAAGAGGCACAAAGGCAGGAAATGCCTCAACTTCCCTGTTCTCCTTCCATGGAAGCTCCCGTGCAGAGGCCTGGCCCATTCTTTGGCATCCAGGGCCACTGGGGCAGTCTTGAGGGCAATGGTGCACCTTGCCCCGATCCTGCCCCTGGGCCAGTGACTGCACAGCCAGGTTGGCCCTTGTGGCAGGACCTGGGGTCTGGGGCTGCCCATGCTCTGAGCAGCCCTCCCGGTTCATTCCAGGAGGTCCCTGCCACAATTGCTGGGAGGAGGGGGTAGCAGGGCCTGGTGGTGCAGGAGGAGGGGTCGTGGCCCCAGGCTCACCACCGCTGCGTGAAGTCAGGCCTGTTCTGCACAGGGAATGCACCCCAGGATGGGACCAAGCCGGCCCTGCCCTGGACCTGGGGGGAGGGTGGTTTTCTGCAGTGAGCTATTTTCCAGAACACAGGAATTGGGTTTTCTTTGCCATGGCTGCTCGCCAGGAGCCCAGGGCTCCAGTAAAACGAGCCTGAGCTTTTGCTCTAACTTTGGTTCCCCCTTTTGTTCAAGATGAACGACGTTCACTCATCGGTGAGCGCCTCAGAGGGATGCTGGATCTGAGCAGGGCGAGTGGGGCCGGTGCGGCTCCTGCACCAGCAGCTGGCGCACCGCTGAGAGGAGGTCTGGGGCGACGGTTGAGTGCCGGGCAGCTTGGAAAGGGGGACACCTAAAATGAGCAAGAGACGTCTTCATGTAAAAGCTTATGTTCATCTCCAAGCGGTTGGGGAATGCCAGTCCCTCTGTGGCTGGCTGAGGCCAAGTCTCCTGTAGCTGGGGCATCGGAAGCCTTGGTACCGTGAGGTCTTGGTAACCTCTCCCAGTGGGCACAGCCTGCTCGTCGTTTCCCCTCCTGGAGGGGAACAGGAAGCAGGAGGCTCTGGGAGTCTCTGTGTGTCCGCTGCACTGGCCATGGCACAAACGTTCCCGTGTCTGAGCACATCCCAGTGCACAGTGATCGCTGCTCCCTGCCGCCTCTCTCTGCTCTCTTCAGACAGTGGGGGTGGAGGCCCCCGGCAGCAGCCCCGACCCAGGGTACATGCTGCCACCCCAGCTCCTCTGTTGTACTGCCATCCCAACATGTTGCTGGTGTGTTTGGTGGGGACCTGGGCAGAATGTTGCCAAGCCACACCAGACAGCAAGTGGCAGGGCCAGTGACAACTACAAAACATCCTGCCCGGGAGCAACCAGGCCCTGATGGAGAAAGTCTGTGATCTGTCCAGTGGCTATAGTGAGAGTGTTCCCAGTGTCTCCATGGAGCTGGAGAATCATCTTGGCCTCACATCTCTAAGGGGACTTTCTCTGATGCCTGGAACATGAGCCTTCCATACCCTGTCAGCACACCAGGGATTCTGCCTGACTTGGGGACACCAGATCCCAGCCTAGGCTATCCCAGGTTATTGGATTTGACACTGCTGAAAGCAGGGAATGTCCAGTTCAGGAGCCATGTGTTCACAGAGACGTGGCTGGAACATCAAGGCCAGGCCTCAGGGATTTACAACCTGGGCAGCCTGGAGGTCCTGGGCCCTGCTCAACTGCACCCCTCCCTGCTCTGTCATTGCTCGCCAGGGCTGTGTCCCCATAGGCTGGGCAGGGGTCGGAGCCAGGCCTCCCACCCAGGGCATGGCAGCACCATGCCAGCATGGCTCCGAGCTTCTCCTGCTCTGCTCACACACATTAAACCCCCCAGCTGCACCACAGGACGTCCCAGAGGGAGGCCTGCCGTCCCAGAGTGCTGACCAGGGGCCCTGGGTCCCCATCCTGGAGGGAGGCTTCAGTCCTTGGGTGGTGAGTAGTGACCTGGGTTGGGGTCTGCCTAAATTTGGGTTGGATGCTGGCTCTAACATTTTCTAGCTGTGTGTCCTTAGACAAGTCACTAACCCTCTCTGTGACCCAGTTTCCCTGTCTGTGGAGTAATAACTAGTTTGTCACACACAGTGTGGGAGGTGAGTGAGTTGCTGCCTGTGAAGCCCTTAGGCCCTACGAGCCCTTGAGTCCATGTGCAGCCAAGGCTTGGGGCACACCGGGCCTGGCTGTGCTCAGTGGCAGTGGTCAAAGTTGGTGTGTGGCAGGGTCGGTGCCTGCCTCTGAGAGGGTCAGGTCAGTCGCCAGGAAGTCTGTGAAGGCAGGGCTGCTCTGTCCCGGGCCTGGCTGAGCCATGACTCATGACCTATGTCCATCTCAGGTGGAACCTAAGCTTGGCCTAGGCCTGTGACCTCACTCCCAGAAAAGGTGGTGGTGACAGGGCCAGGGCCAGCCAGCGCCCATCCTTCCCTCTGCTGCTGTTCCCGCCACACACACAAGCTGGAGCTGAGACCCTCAGGCCCCACACTCCCCACCACCGTTCCGGCCATGGGCCGATTCCTACGGAGCGGCCGCCTGCCCCGTGCTGTATTTAAGCCCAGTAATTGAATTGCAGTTGACGGTATGTGTCAGTTTAAGATCATGCTAATTGCTTCATTTCCCAAAACACTCCTGCGAAGAAAACGAATTTCCTTGTAACATTTTTGTGGTGGAGTGAGATGACCTGGTGGAAATCAATCCTGGCTTCGAATGAGCTGTGGAGTGGGTGGGGGTGCTGGGCAGGGCTCATGGCCACCCCTTCCTGTCTCGGCAGGCACGTAGGCACTGCCCCCTGGCCCAGGCTCCAGCCCAGGCGTGTGCCAGGCACTGCGTGAGGCTTGGCACAGCGGGCACCTGTGCAGGAGGCCTGGCTTTGCTGGGGCAGTGAGTGACCAGGTGTGCCCAGGGCCACGAAGCCGGCCAATGGAGGAGCTGTCCTCTGCGCAGCGTGGCAGTCAGGAAAGGGGGCACTAGTCGGCGGGCACAGTGCGAGGCCCAACTCTTCCCCTTTCTGAGCTGCCCGGGCAGTCACGGGGCCTCCGGAGCCCCATTGCCTCCTCTGTTGGGTGGATGCCAGGATCTCTCCTTGTGGCTGGTGCCTGGTGTAAGGAGTGGTGTGTGCCTTGCTCTCAGTACAGGCCCAGGTGTGTGGTCTGAGAATGGAGTGGCGTGTCCTTGTCATCACCATGGCCACTGTGCTAGAGCAAAGAGTAGGATGAAGCTGGACAGCATGGAGGATGCAAGAGGCCAGTGTGATATGCTGGAGTAGGGGGTACCCTCCATCCCCCATCCTTTTACCATCTATCCGTCCACCCATGCACCCTCCCATCTTCTCTTTCATGGTCTATCCAGCCATCCACTTACCCATCTACCATCCATGCATTCAATCCATCCATCTGCCCACCTACCCCCCATCTACCCATTCATCCTTTCACCATCCACCCACCCATCTTTTCACCATCTATCCCTTCATCCATCCACCCATTCATTGTTTCACCATTTGTCCATCCATCTAGCCTTCTATGCTTTCACTGTCTATCCACCACCACCCTTCCATCCATCCATCTCGCTCCATGGGGACTTCTGAGCAGCACCTGCGTGCTGGCCTAAGCTTGGTGCACGTGGAGGGGACGTCAGGACCTGGCAAGGAGCCCTCAGGCTATGTGGGCAGCATATCTTCAGGAGCAGCCCCGCAAGGGGTTCAGGCAGGGTGCTCTGCCCTCATCTCCTCAGGGGTCCATGACAGTGTTGGCGGCACTGTCCTACATTAGATGACAAATCACCAGGGGCAGGCCCTGGGGCCTCTGTACCCAATGAAGGAGCTGAAGACCCCTGGGTCCTTGGGGAGCTCAGGGTTTGGCCTTGGAGTCAGGAGACTGAGCATTGAGGTCCCCGCCCTGCCTCTGACTTGCAGTGACCCGGGGCTCAGCCCTGGACCTTCTGGGCCCAGTCACTCCTTCTCTGACAGGAAGTGGGCAGACCAGCTGGTCACTAGACGCCCTGTGGTTCTGTGTTCTGTGGGTGCCACTGTGCCCCACTCTGGGCTTGCCCTCTCTGATGCCCTTGGTCTGTGCCCCGCAGCCCCTGTACCTGATGGCTCCGTCTTGTTTCTCCAGAGCGATTTGCTGGATGTGAATCGGATCATCAAGGACTTGGCCTCCATGGTGTCGGAGCAAGGAGATGCCGTTGGTGGGTACCGCTCCAGCCGCGGGCCGCCTGCCAGCCCCTTGGGCATGGGCGAAGCTGCCGCTGAGGCTAGTGAGGCCCAGGGCAGGGTCGGGAGGGTTGGGCCTCCTCCAGCCCCCGGGAAGGCCAGGCGAGGGCTCTGGCAAGAGGGCAGCCCCCTGCTCTGCTCGAGAGCCCTGGCCTCCCTGCCCTGCCCCCAGGGCCTAACGCCTGCCTGAGAGCATAAGGGGTGAGGACCGTTCTGGGTGGGGGAGTCAGTGCTGCTGCAGCCAGTGCCCATCAGGGCTTCTGGGGTGTGGAGCCTGGGGCTGTGGTTCTGCCACCAGTGTGCCCACATGTGGAGGGTTATGGGGACAGCATGCTGGGGAACGTGCAGGCCCAACCAGGGCGTCCTGAACGGGCCCCCCTCCCCCTCCCCCCAAGAGACTGAGCCAGCTCCACACTGCGGTACCCTCAGTCCTGCCTTCCTCACTCAAAGGAAGGGAAGCAGTTCAGGGAGGCCCAGGAGAGTCCAGTTACCAGGAGGAGCTGGGGGCAGGGCATGGTGGGGACAAGAGGTCTGCAGCCCTGTCCCTCTGCCCCTGCAAGCCCCAGTGGAAGCCCCACTCTTTGCCAGGGGAGGGCCCCAGGCAGCCATGGTGGGGGTGAGAGGTAAGGATGAAGGAGCTGAGTGTGGAGCCACACCCACAGCGAGGGAGGGGCCTTCCCTACCAGATGGGACATGGGCCACAGTGGCCAGGTGACCCCTGACCCCTGACCAGGCCTGCCAGCTCCATAGCCCTCCCGCCTAGCTCTCCTCGATCATCCACCACCGGAACTGGGGAAAGTACAGTCCCAGTCCTACTGCCTCTGAGGGGTCACCTGTGGGCTCTCCTTGGGAGGCCCTCTGTCCTCAGCCTGAGGTCTGAAAGCTCTCGTCCCGCAGAGCTGGCTACCTGCACTCTGAAATGAGGAGGAAGATATTCCTAAGACCCCTCTGTCTCTGTTGGAGTTCCCGCCTAAGCAGTTACATCCACAGCAGTTTGAAGATGATGCTGGAGGGAGTGGTGGCCACCGAGTGTCAAGATGCTGCGCCTTAAGGGCTGGCTGGAGTCTGTCACCTGAGCTCTGCAGCCAACAGTCCAGGCCAGGCTCTCAGGGGACCCACCTGCTCTGGCCTTCTCCGCTCGTTCAGAGCCCAGGGAGAGCCAGGGACGCTGGTGCCCTCTGCCCAGTATGGTCACATGGTGACCCTGATGTGCGCTCATCTGCACCTGTGCTGGTGCTCAGGGGTGTGCAGGTGGCTTCTGAAGGGCTCGCTCACCTCGCTGCCCTCCCTCATAAGGGCCCTGGCCTAGGCATGCCAGGTGTTTGAGCTGGCGGGGCAGGAGCTCCTGGTGCTCTGGCTGGGCCTTTTGTCACATCAGCTGGTAAGAGCAAGGCCCAGAGTGGCCAGTTCCCAGTGTCCAGAGGAGCTTGGTTAAAGCATTCAGCTGCCTGCCAGGACCCTCTGTTCTCTGGCCGAGCTGTGGTCTCATGTGGGGCCTGTAGTGAGAACCTCCTCCCCACTTCTCACGCTGACAGCTGTGTCCCGAGGCCCTCGGGCAGCCAGCATCCTTGTCCTGGGTGCTGTGTTGTGTCCCAGGAGACGCGACTGAGACACAAGCAGGAGGCTGGGCCAGAGGTTGCCACGTCCCCTGCCCCACGCTGCTCCCTGGGGTCATGTCAGGCCACCTCACCCCTCGGCCCCACAGAGTCTGGGCTTCCACCTGCTCTCTGGGCCTGGACATCACTCCCTAGGCTGCTCTGTCGACCCCTCACCACTTCTGCTCCCAGGACTGGCCCGTCTCCTCACCCTCCCACCCACTCACCAGCTGTTGGCCTGCAAGGATGGCTGCAGTCGTGTCCACCTCTGGCTAGCTGCTGTGGGCTGGGATGTGCCAAGCACGTGGAATGGCTTGTCCACTCCAGATGCCCGCCCCGTCCTAGTGACAGACCAGGCAGATGGGGCCATCCCTTGGATGGGGAGGGACATCCACGCCAGCAGTTCAGGGAGGGAGTGGTTTTGGGGACAGGGACAACCCAGGGTGACCTGCCACACAGGTTGGGGGAGGGGAGATAGCACCTGGTAGTGAGGCAGGCGGGAGGCTCAGAGTGACCGTGACACCAGGCCCTGAAGCTATGGGTGCAGGCCGTCTGTGCCAGGCACTGATGCGGGGCTACCCACTGTGCACTTACATGGGCCTGCAGTGACCTGGGGCCGCCAGCCTGCTGGCACCTCCTTCCCACAGTCTCCGCCCACTGCTCAGCCTCCGGTGCCTTTCCAGGGTCCAGCAGCAGCAAGGCCACATTCCGGCAGAGCTGCAGCCCCGAGCCAGCCATGGCGGCCCTGCTGCCATGTGCTGGGCCGGGCTCCACGCCCCTGCGGCCAGGGCCCCACTCCCGCACCAAGACGCGCAAGCCCAACTTCAGCCCCCAAGAGACGGAGGTGCTGGTGCAGAGGGTGACACGCCACTACCCGCTGCTGTTTGGGGCGCTGCGGGGCACGCCCGCCCGGAAGCACCGCGTGTGGAGCAGGATCCTGCAGGCAGTGAATGCCCTGGGCTACTGCCGCCGAGACCTGGGTGACCTCAAGCATAAATGGCGAGACCTTCGTGGCGCTGTGCGAAAGAAGCTGGCTGAGGGCGGCCCCGCCCCCAGCCTCATCCTCACGCCCGTGGAGCGCATGGTGGCAGAGACCTTCGCTCAGGCTCCCCAAGGCGAGGGTCAGGTCGTGGAGCCCTTGCCAAGTAAGTGGCCTCCCCACAACCCTCCCCCCAGGCCCGTCCTGCCCAGGCAAGTAGGGCCAGCTGGTAGGCCATGCGCACAGCCCTGAGAGGGACACTCCCAGGGAGACTCAAGGCCCATGGAGATAGCCCCTCGCCCTCCTGGCCCCTCTCTGCTTCTAGAATGGGAAACCCAGGCTCGGGGCCAGGAGAAGAGCTGGGCTGGCAGCCTGGCTCACCCTGGCCTGAGCTCAGGCTCCGTCAGGTTGCCAGGCTTGCAGCTGAGGGGCTCCACCGTAGGTGCCTCCTTGAGCCATGCCCACGTGAGCACTGGACCCACGTAGGTGCCTGGATGGGACACTGGGCCCTATTTCCACTTCACTGTGGAGAGATGTGGACCATGATGGGGAAGTAGCGAGGTGGCCACGGGGACCCACATATGGGTGAGGTGCAGAGACAAGGGATGTGGCAGCCCAGGGGCAGTCTCTGGAAGTATTGCGGGAAGCTCCCTCTGTCCTGGGCCACAGCCTGGCCTCATCCATGCCTAGCCCTCCCCCGTCATGGCAGAGCACAGCTGTCATTAGGGTACCAGGGTTTTAAAACCAGCAGGTCCCAGCAGAGAGAAGACCCCACTGCCCCATGCAGGCAGCAGGACCTGGCTGGCTACAGGGTTTGAAGATGGGAGGGTGTCTGGGAGGAAGGGGGCTTCCCTCTCCCCTCCCTCCTTCCCTGGAGCTCTGGGGTGCAGCCACCACGTGGAGACAGGGCCACTCAGCAGGCGAGAGGAGCCTCAGCCAGGACCCAACTCCAGCCGGCTGGCCCTTGCCACAGGCCCTAGGGAGGAGGAGGTGACCTTCCCATTAGTCTGTCAATGTTGTGGAATTTTGGCAGAGCGGGGGAGGATCCCAGGCCCAGCTTGGCCCTTCTGCCTGCCTCGCTCCTGGGTGTGTTGGGGTGGGTGCCCACACCCCCCGCAGGCCCTTCATCCTGAGCTCACTCGGGGGCCCACACCTGTGTTCTCCAGCGGCTCTCAGCCTCCCAGACATGCTGTCCTCCCATCTGAGCCCAAACCACCTCTGCCAGAACTCTGCACTTGCTTGGGCCCCTTCTACAGCCACAGCTGCCTCCGGCTCCCAGGTTGATCCCAGCCCAGGCCCTGTGCCGCCTGCTGCCGCCTCTCCTCTTCTCCCACTGCGGCCAGGAGACCCTCCTCCTCGAAGCTGAGCCCCACCAGACGTTGCCCTTCCTTGGGAGCTGCCAGAGGATTTTGGAAACGAAGCCCCAGGAACAGGACCAGCTTCTTCCCGAGAGCCACCGCGTGAACAGCAGGACCCAGCCTCACGGCCACAAGCAAGGGTCAGCGTCAAACACGCCCGACAGGTGGCCACAACAGGGCACGAAGCCCCATGACATCCTGCTCTGCAGTGGTGCTTACGACCAGGACACATGGCACAGAGCGAGCTTGGGCTGGGTGGGAGCCGTGTGGACCCACGAGCCCCTCCCCCACTTGCAGAGCCCGTGGCCTGGGCAATGCCCTTTCTGTGGGGCGAGGCTGGAAGGGGGACCTGTGGGTCCTGCCTGTCACGTATGGGAGGCCACATGCTCTCTCTTATAGGGCGGGTCCCACAGCCCATGGGCAGCAGTGGATCTGGTTTTGGGTGCTTCAGGGCAAGGGTGGACATGCTATGTGGGACTGGCAGTGGGTGGTGCTGGTGTGGCCTGCGTGCTCAGTCCCTTTCTGCAAGTCCCCAGCCTGGAAGGCTGGCAGGAACTCAGATGTGCTCACCCCTGTGGTTCTCTGCCCTGGGCTAAGGCCCAGCCCCAACTTCTCAGGCCCCCTGGTAGGCCATGGCCCTGGGCTCACTTCCATCAGGGAGCCCAACTGCCTGGTCCTTTGATGCCCATCAGCTCATCATGGGAGTGGCCTGGCCCACTCCTGACAGTAGCTGAAGTTTGTTGAATGACTGACTGAGAAAGTGAGTGGGAGGGGGCAGACTTTCCCTGTAGGAGCTGAGGCCAGGAGCAAGGAGGCGGCTGTAAAGCCTGATGATGGGTTAGGCGACATCCCCACTGGAGGCCCCAGTACCCCAGAGCTGGCCTGTGGCTTGGGCAGGGCCAGACCTGCAGGGGCATATCACAGCTGGGGGGTTGTAGACAGCGACTTGACAAAATGCATGGGTGTCTCCCACGGGGGGTCCTTGTGCCCTGAGACCACTAAGTGGACACACTTTCCCTTGAGGTATGTCTCCTGCCTTTCATGTGTCTGGGGAGGGGATGGTGCCAAGGGGATTCTCTCTGGCCCCTGAGGCCTGGCCCAGCGTTTGGGCAACACATTGACTCCCGGAGCCAGGAGGCCTCCGAGGCGGCTCCCACCAAGCAGCCCCCTGTGTCGCAGGTTAGAGGGTGCCCAGGGGCTTGTGGCTCTGCAGGGCTGACCCTGCAGACCTGGTCTTCAAGACCAGGCAACAAGCAGCCAGAGCGCAGCTTGGTCTTGACCTCACATAGCCTGGGAGTCACCTCTCCTGCCCACGTCTGAGCACTGCTGTGTGGCAGGACAGCACATGCTACCTGGCAGCCCCTGGGGCTAAGGGAGAGGTTGCTGGTGCAGAGCCGGGTGTTTGGTTGTATGATGTCCCAGGGTAGGACTGTATCTGAATTTGGGGAGTGCCATGCTGGCTAGGAACATCCTGCCCGGCAGCAGCGCCTGTGGTTGTGACAACCTTCTTTGTCCCAGGCTTCGAGCCCCCTGAAGCTCAGGTCAGCTCGTGCCCGTGCCCAGGTGCGCACTACAGATGCGTGGTCTGAATTCGAGTGTTTCTGCCTTCCAGGTTCTTACCCACATGGCTGATTTGTGAGGCATGCCTTCTGAGGGATGTCTCTTCCTTGAGAATTAATGAGCTTGCCTCACGTGTGCATCTGATCCCGCCAGCCAGTGGGAGTAGCAGGGTCTCTGGAGGACCGGGCTGCAGGCAGGTGCTCCTTGCATTCGGGTGGTGCGTGGCCTCCCCCTAGGCAGAAGTGGATGCCAGGCGTGGAGACTTGCCAGGTCCTCCCAGATTCAGGCCAGGCTCCTGCTGCACCAAATGCCCAGGTCTTGGCTGCCTACTGCCTGTGTGCCCCCTTTGCCAGCCATGCATTCCTCGCAGAGCTGGGCGGGTTCAGTTTGTGTTGCTGCCTTTCTGCTGCTGGCATGGTTGTGTGGAATCTTTCAGTTTCCTGGGGCTGCTCTCAGGTGCCCAGGACCTGCCCCTGGGCCTTGTCTGGTGATCATATGTGCCCTGCTGGTGTGACTTCTTTGCCCAAGGTCACTGCTCCCCTGTCCGTGCTGCACCATGGTCTGGATCGGCGGATCAGTGTCCAGATGCCAAGGGCCAGGGTGTGTGGACATCTGGAGCTCTGTATTCACAGGCCTGGGCTCTGCTAGTCCTTATGGCAACTCTGCTGGATGTGTTAAGATCAGCTCTACCCCTTTGGGAGGGCCATGCCAGAGGGTGGAGGGCACGCCCCAGGGCAGAGCCATGGTGACAATAGACCAACTCTGGCTCTGGCCTCCCCATTGCAGCTTCCACCCCTTCCTGAGTGCGCTTGTCCCATCCCGGCCAGTGGGGTGGTAAGAAGTCCCCTTCCTCCAGGAGCACCTCCAGGCCTCTGCTGATGTCACTGGTGGGCCACAGCCCATGCCGGATCCTTCAGGTGACACCTGGCAGTGCAGCACCTGTTCCTATAGCCTCTGCTCCTCTGGAGGCTGGGCCTCCTTGCCCGGGCCTTCCAGGAAGCCCACTTGGGAGGGACCTCAGGGCCCCCAGATAAGCAGAATCAAAGCCCATTGCCATCCACTCTCCACTGCCCTAGGCTCAGGCTTCTTGGGGCCGGGCGTGCCGTCAGGGCAAGGATGGCTGGGTGTCTGCTCTGAAATTGCCTTCTGTGTCTTGATTTGCAGACAGTATTGAAGCTGTCGTTCAGGCTGCATCCTCGCATGTGGAGGTGGCCAGCAAGCACCTGGCCAGAGCCAGCCGGCACCAAGTAAGTCAGTGTGAGGGTGAGAGCTCCTGCTGGCCTGTCCTTCGTCCGTCCATCCACGTGTGGATGGAGCACAGGCCCTGCTCCGTGCTCAGGAGGGGCACACCCACAGGGTATCCTCTGAACCAGGCGCCGTCTCAAGCACTGGGGGTCAGGAAGGGCTGGGGAGGGGGCTGCAGTGGTGGCCTGCGCAGCCTGGGTGGTCAGCACCATCTGTTCTCTTGTCGGACACCCACTGCCTTATCTCTGGAGTCCTGCACCAGGCCTGTGAGGCGGGTTGCCAGGGCCTCTCCCCAGCTGCTGAGTGAGGCTGGCGGGCTGTGGATATGGCGTGCCCACAGAGCCTGGCCCTGGCGGGTTCCCCGTAGATGGACCCCTTAGGAGATGGCAGTGCCCTGCGGCCATGTGGGCTGAGCTGCACCTGCAGGGAGCTCTGTGGCCCTCCTTTACCTCAGAGGAGCAGCTGGGCTTGCTGGTCTCTTCCACCTTCCTCGAGAGCACAGCTTGGGAAGGGCGCCTCAGGCCTTCCTAAGCCACCTGCCCCGACAGGTGCCGGCACACGGCTCAGCGTGCATCCTGGGGCAGGCTAGGGGCTCGGAGGGACTGAGAGCAGACACTCTCATAAAGGCAGTGAGGCCTTAATGAAATAGCTTGAAATGGGCCTTGCAGCAGCCTTGAGGCCTGACAACTGGGTCTTTGTGCTGATCCTCGGCCCTCTGAGGGGCCTGGCTGGGCCCAGGCAGGCTTGGGACCCTGGTTCAGCCAGCGGAGGGCCTGGCAAGCACTGTTCCTCGCCGTCTCAGGTACTCCCTGTGACCCTTTGCTCTGCCCTGATGTGCACAGGGGACCATACAGAGCCTGTCTCTTAAAGAACATGTGTCCTGGGGCCAGGCAGGGTGGACATCCAGCCCAGGCAGGCAAGGGTGGCAGGGGCCACCATGGGAACTCAGAGAGGCCCAGGCCAGTTGGGCTTGGAGGGCTTCCTGGAAGAGCACAGGCTCTTGGAGGGCAAGCAGGAGTTGTCCTGGTGGGGACAGTGCAGCATGTGCCCAGCGGAGTAGCCCAGGCGAGCTCTGGATGCCATGGGGAGCGTGGATGGCGAGTGGGGGATGTGATGAGGGAGGGACGGCCGCTGTGCTCTCCCAGCCCTGGGGGCTTTGGGAAAGCAAAGGTGTGCTTGGAGAGGCTCCTTGGTTGCCTTAGAGGGTGAAAGAGAGAAGGAGGGCTGTGGTCTGAGCCACATGGGGGCCTGGGCAGGTGGAGATTGGGGTGGGAGAAAGTGCCACCAGGTGGCCCCCATCCGGGTGTGGTGAGGGCATGGTGAAGGGGCTGAGGGCATGAGAACAGAGACTGGGTCCACTGCCAACCATCCCTTTTCTCTGCCAATGTCCATGAGACTCAAATCAGGGTGACCAAGGGTCAGCTCCTCAGGCTGGGAGAAGAAACCTAGGAGAGGCTGTGTTAAGGTCGTCTGCAGGGCGGGCAGGAGCAGGGCTGGGGGTCCTGGCGCTGACTCAGGGCGCTCTTGCCCCAGCCCATGGCTTGCTTCCTCACTGCTGCCGAGGGCAGCTAGGCCCCAGGGGCCTCCCGGGAGCAGAGGGTGGAGGCTGTAGCTGGCAAGCAAGTCGATGCAGCTGGAAACTCGGGACCCCACCCCACAGTGGCTCGTCCTCAGAGGAAAGCAACAAGCTGGCAAGACTACCTCTTCCCTGAGCACCTGGGGACCACTGGTCAGAAGGAGCATCAGATGCCTGGGACAACAGGAGGAAGATATGCCTGTGAGGAGGAAGAGGAGGAGGAGGAGGAAAGGGCGGCGGCAACGGCAGAGGCAACTGGGCCAGCCCCCCATGGCATGGATGTGCCCAGCTCACTCCCAGTGAGCATGTGGCCTCATTCTTGGGGCGAGGCTGCCATCACCCCATTTCTGTCACAAGGCAGGAGCTGCCCAGGCTGTAGGTGGGCAGGGCTCAGGCGGGAGAAGGCACCGCCACGTGACATCCTGTTCCCACACGTGGGACCTGCCACGTGGCAGGCTCGGGAGGGACATTTGCTGACCTGCCTTCCACACCTAGAGAACTGGAAGGGTCAGAGATCCCAAACTTACAGATCTTAAAGCTTTGTATTTTCCAACAAGAAACTTGAGTTCCACAGGAGAAAAGGGCTTTCCCTAGAGCCACGCAGCTATGGAGCCCAAGCAAGCTGGTTTGGGAGCCCATGCGCAGGGCTCGTGCTGCAGCTCTTGGGATGCGCGGCCCTGTCATCCTCCTGGGGACATCCACTTGGGTAGACGGGTGGATGCACAGATGGGTGGATGGGTGTCTGGTTGGACAAGAGGATGGACAGATGGAAGGGTGCGTGCGTGGATGGCGGGAGGAGGGAAGGGGTGGCTAGGCGAGTGGTGCGCAGACGCTGGGCGGAGCGTGAGTAGTGAGGGGGGATGTATCCAGATGGGTGGGCAGATCAGCGGATAGGTCAGTGACAGCTGGCCGGTGGGAGGAGGCTCAGTGACTCGGTGGCGGCCTGGCACATGCAGGAGTGAATCCACGTGCCTCTCCATGTCCTAGATTCCTCTTCTCTCTCTCTTGGGTGCTGCCCCACCGCAGGGGGTGTTGTGAGACCCAGGCTGCCCCCAGCACACAGAGGCTTCTAACAGGCCCCTCCCCACCCCCCACCCCTGCACTGTGCCCATTCCTGGCCAGCCCAGGCTGACGTCTCCTTGTCTCCCTCTGTTAGCCGACGAGGAGGATGAAGCCCCCAGCTGCCTGTGGCTGCCCCTGCGGACTGTGGATGGGCCCAGCCCACCTGAACCCGACCCCCTGGACTTCCGAGGAGTCTTCCACGCACCTACCTCCTCACCCTCCCCACCGGCTTCCCCAGCCACAGCTCCACCCACAGCCGCATTTGTGGGGGGGTCCTTCCAGCCCTCCCCGCCCTCCTTGGCGCCAGCGTCTGCACCTCCCCTGCCCTCTGGAAAGACCCCAGCAGTGGCCTCCGAAGCGTCTGCATTTGAGCAGCGGCTGCTAGACTCCCACCGCCGGCAGGGTGCCCTGCTCTCCTCCTGGTCCCAGCAGCAGAGCACATTGATGGCCCAGCAGAACCTGCTGCTGCAGCAGCTGGCAGAGCAGAGCCAGCGGCTGGCCGATGGTGTTGAGGCCCTCAACCGGACCCTTGAGAGGCTGGTGGAGACGCACCTTACGCGGGGAGCCTCACCCTCCATCCCAGATGGCGGCCCTCCTGGCGGAGTGGCCCATGGGCTCACCAGAGGCTCCCAGGACAGCCCACAAGGTGCCCACCCAGGACTCGAGGTCTTCTCAGGGATGATCCTGAAGGTAGAGGAGGAGATGTAGGGCTGGTCCATGGGGTGCTGGCAGGACAGGGCCAGGCCCCCAGTCCCTCCTCTGTGGAGACGGCCAGGCCAAGGAGAGGTGGCAGTGACTAGGTCTCCAAGGAGCCCAGGACAACTTGGATCCATAAGGCCAGAGGGTTAAGAAGATGTGGACATCTGCCTCTGCTGCTCCTCCCGGCCCTGGTTTGTCTGTCGGGTGTGCGGACCTGTAGGGATGGCCTCAGAGAGCCAGCCTGCCAGAGCCGGGTGGAGGAGGTTTACTCAGGGATGAAGCCATTAGAGAAAGAAACAGAAGGGAGGAGCCAGGCCTCTGCACCACCGTCCCCAGGCTCCCACCAGCTGGGTGCGAGGCCGTGGACTTCCCAACGTAGCACCCTGCAGGCAGGACGGGGGGCACTGGGAGGTGGGGTGGTGCACCTGGGCATCGGGGCCCTAGACATGGTGGCTTGGCCAGGTGCCAAGAAGGTGCGAGAACATGACTTGGAGTGACTCCTGAAGCATCTCTCCTTTCATGGCGTACGGATTCGGAGGAGCTGGGCTCCTGCAGTTATGCTTGATTCTGACCCAAGGGAGCCAGTCCCATGGGCCTATAGTCATTTCTCTCCAGTTTTATATCTATATTATTATAAGTTTATAAATATGTACACATGCATATATATTACCTGGTACTGTATGGGGGTGGGATGCCATTTTGTACCTTAGATTTTTTTTTTGCCAAAAGTATTTTTCTTACGTGAGCAAAAAATAACCAAAAAGGCAGTAATGCTGCGGTGACGATGACAAGTAAATGAGCTGGAACCTGCTTCTTTACTCTGGCGGGCTGTGCCTTTGCTTTCAGCTTCCTGCAGGGAGTTCTGCGACTTCCCTGTTTTCAGAGCCTTCTTCAGCCATTACCTCCTCTGACTCTGTGAGATCCCTCAGTGGGGGCCGTACCGTCTCCTGTTCCTGCTTGGTGGGCACAGTCTGTGGCCACATAGGTTGGGCAGCCATCGGGTGCTGGCAGGAGAGGGAGGTGGGGGCAGCCCAGCCACCCGGGGCTATGGCTTGTCCTCTGCCTCCCTCCTTCTCCTTGTCCTGCCCCCTACCTGCCCTTGGATAGAGCTTTTCCCAGAGGCAAGATGCCAACGTCTGGCCTGAGCAAGGGAAGGCCCAGCACAGCGACACCCCAGACTGCAGTGTGCTTGGGACACATGAGAAGAGCCTTTTCCTTGTTGGGTTTTACCACGGGCCAGCGGTGTACCAATAATTGTTGTCTGGCCAGTGGTGTACCAGTAATTGTTGTACCAGTAATTGTTGTGAAAGACCCAAACTCGGCAGCCACACACGCTGCATGGCCTGGCCACCTTCCAGGCTCTTTTCCTTTTGTGGGTGCAAATAATGACGTTAGTTCTGCATGGGGGGCTTCTACTTAGATGCTTCCCTCCCCAGGAAAGCTAGTCTTCCACCCTCAAAAGCTGGGTTCATCTCAGTGCCACCACCTCCAACAAGCCTTTATAAATCTTCATTCTTGGTTCTTGTCCACTAAAAATACTCATCATGGTTGGCATTTGCCTTTCTTATGGTGGTGAATATTTTCTTTCTTGTGTTGCAGTCTTACCTGGAACACTTTCCCAACTCTAGCCCCAGAATGAGCCTCAATCCTGGTCACACACTGAGCCCTGATCCTCTTCCCACACTGTGTCCTGACTGTGTTTATATACTGAGCTTTGACCCTGACCCCGATCCTGGTTCCACACCTTGTTCTCACCGTAGCTGCATATTCTGGTCGCAGACTTAGCCCTGATCCTAGTGGTACATGGAGCCCTGGCCCCAAGCCCTGACCCTGGTCTGCCCCTTGATATCTGTCAGGACTATCCTTTGGCCTGGGCCCTTACTAAGTGCTGAGGATATAGAAGCAACCAAGGCAGACAAGCAGCCTCTCCTCCCAGACCTCATAGTGTACTGTGGAAAATGTATACCATGTAAGTAAGTCAATGCATATTTTACAAAAGTTATTCCGTGTCACTTAAAACTAGGTTTGATTTGATAGAAAACCAGGAATAGTGTGTTTTAGAGAAGACATTGCCTCTCTTACATAAAGGAAATCTGGCAGTCGATAATCCGGAGCTGGCAAGGTTGCTCCATAGCCCTCAGAGATTGGATGTCTTTCAGCCCCTTTCTCTGCCATGGTGCTCGTGGTCCAAGATGGATGCAGGACTCCCACCATCACACTCATGTTCCAAGTGGCAGGACTGAGGGAGGAACTGAGTAAGGGCACACCATTCTCTTGAAAGACATCTCTACTGGCATCTCAGCCAATTGGCTGGGCGTCAATCAAATGCTCATATTTCGTTTCAATAGAAGCTGGGATCTTTATAGTTTTAGCCCAAAAGGGGGAGCGTGTTGCTAAAAGGGAAGGGGGATAGATGCTGGGGTAGGGATCCTACAACCTGCCGGACTGGGGAGTTGACAGAGCTGGGACCTGCATGGTCTAGAGGGTTGGGGAGGCCTCCTTGGAGATGGCACATTGCAGCAGAGGCCCTATAGGTGACTTGGCAGGAACCAGTGAGGCCAGCAGAGTGGTCAGGGATGGGGAAGGAGGAGCCAGAAATATTCCAGGCAGAGAGAATATCAAGGGCCAAGTTCAGGAAAACTGACTCCACTTCTGCCTGTGGCTGAGGAGCAGGGACTCAGAGTTTGGGGACAGAGTCTGCGAGTGCTGGTCTGTCTGCCTCTGAAGTGTATGCATACCCCTGCCCTTTAGGTCATTACTTTGTGATGGTCAGATGCTGAGAGGCCAGGCAAGAGCATGACCAGGACGGTGGGTGGCTGTCAGTGGGGCCCCATCAATGTGGGAGGCACACGGAGTGGCAGGCAGCACACAGAAAGGGCAGAGGTATTTATAGATGGGAGGAGAACTGGGGTTCTTCCTCCTCAGACCTGGGACTGGAAGCTTCTTCTCTTGAAGAGGAGGTAGGAGGGGCCTGAGATCCATTAGGAAGGGGACTGCGATCTTGGTTTAAACAAGAGCCAATCAGGAACAGAGTTTTGAGGAAGGACAGTTCTTTATGAGCCCGTGAGGTGGAGGAAGCTAAGAAGACCTGAAGCTGTCAAACTGCCCCGCTGGGATTCCAGGTGGGTTCAGACCAGAACCACCCACTTCTCCCCAGAGCCTGCACTTCTTGCACTCTGTCCCCAGGCATCCCAAAGTTTGCACATGAGTGATAAAGAGGATGGTGGAGAAGGGGAAGTCACTAAGAGGGTTGCAGAATCAGTATTAATGTTGTGGTGTGAAGTACCTGCGGGCCCCCCAGTGGGGAGGCTCAGGTGAATATCTGTCCCACTGATAAGTGGGTCTGTCCCAGCACAGGGGCTTGTTGAAGCTCTGGCAGTAGCAGAACCCTTCTAGGGACCATGTGGCCTGAGAAGGAAAGGGGGCCTGGGACAAGGCCCTGAGGAGCTCCCACCTAGGAGCACAGGACAGGTCAGCAAAGGAGAGAGAAGGAGCCATCTGAGGGGGAGGAGAGGAAGTGACATGTCAGCTGCAGTGACGGAAGCTGGGGAAGGTTCGGGAAGAAAGAGATGGCCAGCAGCATCATGTGCCTCAGAAAGGCCCAAAGGGACAAAGACGAGGGCCCTGACCTGGGGCATACAGAAGGCATCAGTGACCACGCAGGAGATGCTTCTATGGCATTCCATGGTGGAGCTTGATTGCAGGGCCTTCTATGGTGTGTTTCAGAAAAGACAGGCTAGGGGAGTGGCTGGGATGATTTCCATAAGAGCTAGAGAGCTCAGGTCACCTCACCAAGTCCCCCGTTTTACAGACAGTTGGACCGAGAGCCCAGGGTGATGGAGTGGCAGGAGCCATGCCCAGGGTCACGGAAATTGCTAGAGGCAGGCCTGAAACCAGGTTTTCTGATTCTAAGTTTATGCTCTTCCCTATGTCGTGTTGCCGTATCAGGTGAGTGAGGGTGCCTCTCATGTTGCCTTGTCCATCATCTGACTCAAAATGAGCAAAGCCAATTCCCCCACCCTTGAGGGTCTCGAGAAATGAGGAAAGCTGGGCAGATCTGATCCTGGTTTATGGTGGATACAATTTGAAGGGCTCTGCCACTAAAAAGCAGTTTAATATGGAAAAACATAATTTTAAACATTTTGATGGCTTGCAGGGAATAGGCGAGGTAGCCAAGGTCTTGCCCTTCACTCCTTCCCACTTTTCCAATCAAACATGCTAGAGTGGGAAGCCAATAACAAGCAGGTTTGTCCTAAGATCCAAGGTAGTGTCTCGTCTGCTAGTGGATCTTGGACCCTAGCAGAAATTTCTTTCTGGGGAAAAGATCTAGTCAGGCCTCTGGGAAAACCACAGAACCAGAAGAGTCATGTCAGAAATCACGGTCTGTAATGGGGCATGCCATTGAGCAAATACCAGGAAAAAGAACCAACAATAGCAAAAATAACAAAACAATGGTTTAGGCCCCAAAGGACTTCAGCTATTGGAATAACATAATATAATTTCTATGAAATATTCTTAGAAATAAGATGAAATCACAGGATTGGATTATCTAAAGAGATCAGGTAGATCTGAGAAAGATCAAATATGGCTTGTAGAAATGAAGAACTTGCTAGATTAAGTGACATGTTAGACATAGGTAAACTGAGAAATAGCAAACTGGCAGATTTCTAAAGAAATTTTGCACAATATTGCACAGAGAGGTAAGAAATATAATTAGACAGAAATTGAGAGATATGGAGAGTAGAACCAGAAATTCAATATACATCTACCTGGAGTCCCAGAAGAAGAGAATCAATTGAATGCAGGAAAGGTAGTGCATGAAAAGGTCATTTCTGACACAATCTGTGATCTAATGGACACAGGAGGCACGTGTGTGCCAAGCAGCATGAATGAAAAGAAAAACATTCCTAGACACATCATGGGGAAACTGCAGAACACCACAGAGAAAGAGAAGGCCTTATGAACAACTAGAAAGAAAGGAAAAGAATGATAGTTTCGCAGATGGCTCACTTGACATCAACAATAGAAACCAGAAAACAGGAATACCTACAAAACATTGAGAGAAAGAAAGTCACTGTCAACTTAGAATTCTGAAACCAGCAAGACTATCAAGAACAAAAGCAAAATATAGATATACCATACCAATGAAAACTGCAAGGGTTTATCACTAATAGACTTTCACTAAAGGGATTTTTAAAAGATGGACTTCAAGGTGGAGGAATATAACCTCAGAAGGAAGATCTGTAATGCAAGAATAGTGAACCAAGAAGTGTATAAATACATAAGTAAAACCAAGTACCCATTAAGATTAAAAAAAAAAAGTCTACTATGACTATAATGTCTAATGTGTGGGATTAAATTGTTAGGATAGAACAACAACTAAACAGTGATAATCTGTTGGAAAGAATTGTTAAAGGATTCTGAATTTCTTGTATTATTTGCAGAGAAGTTAAACATTGACTAATTTTATTCTCTATTAATAACTATACATGGTAAAAAACTCAAGGGTTTCTCTATCAAAATTGAAAACTTCTTTGTAAAAGATCCTGTTGAGAGGATGAAAAGAGAAGCCAGTGACAAGTAGAAAATATTTACAAATCACATATCTGACAAAGGACTTGTATCCAGAATATATAATGTAAAGAGCTCTCTCAATTCAATAGTCAGGAAAAAATGATTCAATCATAAAATGGGCAAAAAAACTTGATCACACACTTTACCAAAGAAGATATACGGGTGGCAAATGAGCACATCAAAGACTCTTAATATCAGTGGTCGTTAACGACAATGCAAATTAAAACCATAAGGAGATACCACAACACACCTACTAAAATGACTAAAATAGGAGATAAAAGGATATGGGACACTCTGGGAGGCCGAGGCGGGCGGATAGCTCGAGGTCAGGAGTTCGAAACCAACCTGAGCAAGAGCGAGTCCCTGTCTCTACTATAAATAGAAATTAATTGTCTAACTAATATATATAGAAAAAATTAGCAGCCTGTAGTCCCAGCTACTAGGGAGGCTGAGGCAGCAGTATTGCTTGAGCCCAGGAGTTTGAGGTTGCTGTGAGCTAGGCGGATGCCATGGCACTTACTCTATCTAGCCTGGGCAACAAAGCGAGACTCTGTCTCAAAAAAAAAAAAAAGGATATGGAGAAGGGGATTACCCAAACATGGCTGATGGGAATGTAAAATGTTACAGCCACTCTGGAAAACAGTTTGATAGTTTCTTAAAAAGTTGAGCATAACACTTACTTTACAACCCCAATAGTTGTATTCCTGGGCATTTGTCCTAGAGAAATAAAACTCACATTTACATAAAAACTTGAGCATAAATGTTCATAGCATCTTTATTTGTTAAGGGCCCTAAATTGGAAACAACCCAGATGTCCTTCAGTAGGTGAGTGGTTAAACTGTGGTGCATCCATATAATGGCTTAGGAATAAAATTCCACTGCTTAGGAATAAAAAGGAAACAACTTGAAAATGCCAATAACTTGGATGATTCTTGAGGGCATCATGCTTAGTGAGAAGTCTCGAAAGGTCATCCTGTATGATTCCATTTATGTAACATTCTCAGAATGACGAATGGCAGAGTTGGAGAAGAGGCCAGTGGTGGTTGCCAGGGGTTAGAGGAGTGGGTGGGCTGGGCTGCAGCTGTAAGGGAGGAGTTCCCACTGTGATGGAACAGTTTTGTATTTTGATCATGGTGGTTACACACATCTACATAAGTGATAAAATGCCACAGAACTGTGACAAATAAGTACACAATAAATACAATAAAACTTAAGGCATAGGTAATCTCTTAAAGAATAGTATTAGGGTATATAACATCCAAACCAGTGAAATGGAGTAAGAATATAATTAAACAAAAACTTTATTGAATAAAAAAGGAAAGGACAAAAGGCAAAAAAGAAAAAAGGCAACAAAAGAAAAGGAGAAACAAATAATATAGAAGAAAAATATAGGACAAATAGAAAACGCAAAACAAGCTTTTAGAACTGTCCAGTAAACAAAACAGATAGATTAAAAGAGCTCATTTAAAGTCAAGAATCATCAGATTAGAGGAAAAAATAATGTATTTGCTGTTTACAAGAGATGTGCTAAACATAAGGACATGTATAGTTGGAAGTAAAGGTACAAAGAAAGATGCGCCAGTCAAACACTATGCAAAGAAAGCTTGGGTGGCAATGTTAATTTTAGACAAAGCAGACTTACATATTATGGATAGAGAGTCACACCGTAACAGGTTCAGCTCATCAGGAGGATGAAAAACCCTGAACTTGCATGCACTTAATACTTTAAATAAAGTAAAAATAAAAAAATAAATGAAAATACAGATGGAAATTGGTAAATCCATCATGATAGTGGAAGGTTCAACATACCTTTTTCAATGATTTTTGGGGAACACAGGCAAGAAGTTGCTTAAGATCCAGCAGACTTTAACAACCGTGCCTAACTGAGTGGACGCTGACAGAGCCCTGTACCGAACACATAGGGGACACTTATTTTCTCACGCACATGGAACATGTAAACATTTTGACCACAGACTAGGTCATAAAGCAAGTGTCAAAAATTTCAAAGGATTAATAATACATAGAACACTGCAATTATTAGAAAATGCAGCTAGAAAAATGCAATGATCGATATTAGTAGCAAAGAATAAAGTCATCGAATATTTGGAAATTTGAAAATAGTTCTGAATAACTCAGAGGTCAAAGATGAGATCATTAATGGATATGTAAAGTTCTGGCTATATGCAAAGACATAATTGGATAATAATGAAAATATTGCCTATTAAAATCTGTGGGATACTTGAAATTAGTAGTCTTATACTACAAAAGACAGAAGCTGAAAATTAAAATGTTAAGACATTAAAAAGACATTTTTTTAAAAAAGAAAGAACCACAGAATAAACCCAAAGAAATTAGAAGGATGAAGATTGTAAAGACAAGAGCAGAATTTTAAAGTTATAAAAGGCTCTGCAGAGCCAAAATCTAGTTCCTTAGAAAAACCATTAAAATGGACAAGCCACTAGTAAGATTGGTCCAGGATAAAAGGAGCAGAAATTCCAAAATAGAGAGAAGTCTAGGAATAATCTTATGCCAACAAATTTGGAAATTTAGAAAAAATGGACAGATTCCTAGAAAAGTACAATTTGCCAACATTGACTCAAAAGTAAATAGATAGCCTCAATAGTTTCATAACCATTGCAAAAACTGAATCAGCAGGAAAAACTCTTTTCACAATGGAAACACTAAACCCAGATGGTTTTTAAAGTGTGTTCCACCCAACTTTCAAGAAAGAGATCCAATCTTATGCAATTTTTCTAGAAAATAGAAAAAGAGGGGAAATTCCTAATGCATAGGATGGGTCAAACCCAACATGGAAATAAGACAACATGGAAATAAGGAAATTATAGGCCAGTCTACCTCATGAATGTAAGTGTTGTGATCCTAAATAAAACATTGGCAAACTGCATCTGAAAGTGTTTAAAAAGACAGGGCCTCCTGACCAACCTGGATTTATTCTAGAAATGGATTTACACCAAGGTGATTTAACATTGGTTACTCATCCACTTATTCATTTAATCAATATAAAACCTATACATATAATTCAACATTACCAAAATAAATAAGAAAAAGTATATGATTATCATTTCAGTAAGTCCTGAGGAAATATTTGATACAGTTGGAAACCCATTAATATTAAAAAAAAAAAAACTTTGCAAAATAAAAAGACAAGAATTTCCTTAACTGATAAAGATTTCTACCAAAATCCCAGTGGTAAATATGAATGGTAGAACGTTAAGAATGCTCCTTTAAAAAAGGAGTAAGTTGAGAGTACTAGCTAGCTTAGTAAGAAATAAGATGAAATAATATGTAGAGACTGGAAAAGAAAAAACATACACTGTCTTTATTCATAAAAATAACTCCTGGACAAATTAGTAGAATTTATAAGAGAGTTTGGTAAGGTGACATGGTCTAAAATCACAATGTTAGACTCAAATGCATTTCTGTACATAGTCAATAGGTAAGCTGTATTTTAAAATATGCCATTTATAATAGCAACAAAAATATATAATGAAATATGAGGAAAATGGAGAAAATTATGAAACTTTATTAAAAGACATTTAAAAAGACTTACACAGACACACATATATACTATTCATGAATGGGAAGAGTCAGTATTATAAAGCTGTTAATTCTCCCCAAATCCATGTATAGGTCCCAGGAAATTCCAATCAAGATTCTCGTAGCATTTTTCAAGGAGTTTGGCAAACTGATTATACATTTTTTTTAGAGAATGAAGGCCCCCAAACAACCCCAGCACTCTGGAACAAGAAGAATTAAGGTGGAGAACATGCTGTTCTAATATGGAGACATTGTGAGTCTGAATGGGATGTGAACGCCTGGCTGGAGGCCTGGGCCCTTGCCTTGCGGGCAGTGGAGGACCCCGAGGCGGTGAGCAGGTCGGCCACTAGGCCGGCATTGTGTCCTAGCGAGATGGACTGACAGGCGAGAGCTGGTGGGGCCTGGGGCAGGCTGGCCCTGGCCCCTTTTAGGGGAAGGACCAGCTGTCTGGGAGTTGCCAGCCCCATGCAGATTTGTTTAACCCGGTTAAAATGTCATGTACATTTGTTGGGTGCCTGCCAGGGCCAGCTGCAGCTGTAGTCAGCGGGACTCTCCCAGGCACCAGCCCCACTGCCCACGTTGGACTTGCTTGAAGCTGGCCCTTGTGACCCGTGCTCTGCGGGGAGCTGTGAAGGCTAGGCTCTCAGAAGGCATCTGAGAGGCTCTGTGGGACCCACTCTGGGCCCTGTGCCCTGCCTCCGCGGAGCTCCTGGTTTAGCAGGAAGGCCGGGAAAACACCGTCTTTAAAGGGGAATGACCACAGCCCCCTCCACACCCCAACCTTGGGGCTGTCGCCAAGATAAGGGAAGACGATCACCGCTGCCCAAACACTCTGGCAGGTACATCCTAGTCTCACCTCGTACAACGTAGATGCAGGTCACGGTGCCCCGTGCGCTGGGCACTGCTACCATCTTCCAATACCTCTAGACGGCGGGAGTGACCCATCCTGGCAGTGGTTAGCGTGAGCAGCGTCAGCCTCCTTTCAGTCCCTCCTGCCACTCTCCACTCTCCGCAGGGCTGTCTGCGTCCCATCCTGCTGGTTCCCTTCAGAAGATCTGCTCTGACCCCCTGCCCTTCCTGCTTTGCTCCACGGGCAGGGCCTTCTGATACAGGAGGCTGCCCCGTGCTTCCGTCCAGGCACGGTGAGGCCAGGGTCCGGCTTTGCGGGGGCTCAGCTGGCTGGCTGGGAGAGACAGAGCTGTAGAAGGAAGAAGGTATCTGACAGGGCTAGGGCTTGGGCTTAGGGACAGATGGTGGCTGAGGAGCTTGGGCCTATGACCTACTCCACATCCAGGAAAGGGCAGGATGAGCCAAGAACCCAACTGCCTCCCGGCTGTGGACCCTGGCCAATGTGTGCCCCAAGGCAAGACAGGGCACTGGGCCAGGGAGGGCTGAGTGCCCTTGAGGATGAGCCACCATCCCCAGCTCCAGCCCC